>CAXITT010001366.1:53039-101624 GCA_964033795.1 Lymnaea stagnalis
ATCTATCTATCTATCTATCTATCTATCTATCTATCTATCTATCTATCTATCTATCTATCTATCTATCTATCTATCTATCTATCTATCTATCTATCTATCTATCTATCTATCTATCTATCTATCTAACAATCTATCTATCTATCTATCTATCTATCTATCTATCTATCTATCTATCTATCTATCTATCTATCTATCTATCTATCTATCTATCTATCTATCTATCTATTTATCCATCTATCAATCTAAAAATAAAAATATGGCATTTATTTTTTGCAGCTGTAATGTCTTTGTATTTAAAGATATGGTAATCCACGTAAAAATTTTTTACCCCAGATATATATGTAACTTAAAGGTTAAATATTTATCAAATCTATTCTTAAAGATATATTGTGCTTATAAAAGTTTTTTTTTTTAAAATATTTATAAAATCATAAAGGGGATTGTAAATTTTTTTAAAGTAAGTTTTGGAATTGACAAAAAGTAAAAACTTGTAAAATGTTAAAAAATTAAAATTAAAATGTATTTTTAATTTTAGCAAATTTTAGCAATTTAAAAAGAAATCAATTATATTGTTTAATGTTTACTTTTAAGACGGGGAAATATTAATATCCATTTGTCATACGTGGTTATTAAAGAGAACTTTAAGCTTTGGATAAATGAGCAATTTGCGGTATGACGTCATTTGCGTTATTAGCTGATACTTTAAAGGTATGTGTCTTGATATTTTAAAACTTAAACTTTTACTATAAAAAGTCCCTTAAAACCCATCTGTTTAGGTCCGCCTATGACCTGTGATGCACCCTCCTTGTCCTGCCTCATTTTCTGTCTCGGGTTGATCCTGTATTATAGGCCAAAGTGTCCGCGTTTTATAGCCATTTTAATTGTTTCTATAGTATAGTAATTACTATCCTAGTGTCTCATTTTTATTTTAGTTAGTTTACATGTTTTTAATATGTAAAGCGCTTAGAGCTTTAAGTTAAGCGCTATATCAAAAAATGCCTTAATAAATAAATACTATAATAAAAGTGGATACATAATATTGTTTGCGCATTTAAAATTATTTGATTTGCGTAAAATAATAAAAATAACTATGATGGTTTTTTTAAGAATCCGAACGTATTTAAATATGTTAGGTTCTATGGCGTTACTGTCAGTATAACTCATTCATATATATATATATGAAAATCTCCTTTCACCATTGTTTATTTTACTTTTTCTGACATGAAGATAAATATTGAAAAATACAGAAAAAAGGAAAACATCATTGATTTTGGAACCAACGATTTAAATGCTTATCTCAAATATACATTATTTATCATCAAATATTTTTCCTAGGGCTTACAGCATCTAACATTCACCACTTTTCTCATATTATAATCCAAACTTCTCATGATTGCAAATAAACAAATAATAAGGCAAATTGTCTTTATACATTTCATTACTGAAAATTTAATTTTAAAATATAAAAAAAATGTCCTACCTTCACAAAACTTCTCATAGATTATTGCGTCAATATTAGTTGTTGCCTCTAGGATTGGGTTTTTATTAAGGCCACAGCGTTGACTTAGAAGATTATAACTTACACATGTACATGTAGGATCATTAATGCAGGCATCGGTGCATTGCTGTAGAACAATTGTTCAATAGGTTTTAGAAATTGTTACATTCACAACGTGAATTATTCCGATATTAACTCCGGAAAAACCCGTTGGTAAACCAAGTTTTCCCAACCCTAGGTGCTTTCAACAACATCGGGGGGGGGGGGCGATTATTCACAACGAGCATAATCATGGGAGACAGAACAGTTGAACAACATGGTTGATTAATCATAATAATTGAACTAACGTGAGTATTAAATGTGAAAATAAATGATCCGTTAATAATATTTAATTATTACATTTGTTATGTTGTGGGTTCCTCTTATCTTAGCTTATATTATTAGAATGCTTCAAATTGAAGTTGATTGCCGACAAAGTTGTGGAGATAATTGAAGACCAAAATGCTTCCAATAACTTAGAATTTCACTTATTAGTATTTGGCAGCGTACTTCATCAATTATTCGTTAACGTCGCCTTTTATAAATTAACAATATTAGATAATAGTATGTGATGCAAATGACCACAAAAAACATGGGGGTTCTGATGAAAATCCCTTACAATTATGGGTGAAAGTAAAAACCTAATTTGCAAAAGGTATTTTCTGGCTGTAAAGCACATTTACACATATAAGTAGGGATTAGAATATTGGACACATGTCACCAAAAACAGTTGTGCCCATGTGAACCTCTAACAAAAGTGAAAACACTTCTTTTTAATTAAGTCATGTCATTTATTCGACATAACAATTTCACGATTTGTTTTCAAACTGACAGTCATAAGTAACTATTGCTTTCTGTATGCCTAAATGCTAACTCAACAGAAGTATGGCGCATAAGTTATTGTAAGCCGTTAAATAACCAGGTGTCAACAAGCACGAGAGTGTCAGGAGCCGTTGCTGTAATTGTGAAATAAGATGTTAAAATAAATGTGTTGTGTTAGCAATGCAGCTCATTTTTTATAGGGAAAAAAAAATCCCTGAAAAAAAAAAGAATTAAACTTCAGCCACAGAAGGAGGGAGGTGTAAATTAATTGGCTCTACAAACACAATAAATGGGCTCTATCGACACAATGAATGCACTCTACCAACACAATAAATGGGCTCTATCGGCACAGTAATTGCACTCTACCAACACACTAAATGGGCTCAATAGACACAGTGAATGCACTCTACCAACAAAATAAATGGGTTTTATCGACACAAAGAATGCACCCTACCAACACAATAAATTGGCTCTATCGACACAGTAAATGCACTCTACAAACACAATAAATGGGCTCTATCGACACAGTGAATGCACTCTACCAACAAAATAAATGGGTTTTATCGACACAAAGAATGCACTCTAACAACACAATAAATGGGCTCAATTGACAAATTTGAATGCACTCTACCAACACAATAAATGGGTTCTATCGACACAGTAAATGCACTCTACTAACACAATAAATGGGCTCTATCGACACAGTGAATGCACTCTACCATCAAAATAAATGGGTTTTATCGACACAAAGAATGCACTCTACCAACACAATAAATGGGCTCTTTCAACACAGTGAATGCAGTCTACCAACAGAATAAATGGGTTTTATCGACACAAAGAATGCACTCTACCAACACAATAAATTGGCTTTATCGACACAATGAATGTACTCTACCAACACAATAAATGGGCTCTATTGACAAATTTGAATGCACTTTACCAAGACAATAAATGGGCTCTTTCGACACAGTGAATGCAGTCTACCAACACAATAAATGGGCACATCGACACAGTGTATGACGTCTACCAACACAATAAATGGGCTCTATCGACACAGGGATTGCACTCTACCAACACAATAAATTGGCTCTATCGACACAGTGAATGCACCCTACCAACACAATACATATGTTCTGTCGACACAGGTAATGCTCTCTACCAACACAATAAATGGGCTCTATCGACACAGTGAATGAACTCTAAGTACTCAACTAAAAACAAGTCATTTTTTTTTTCAACGGTCTTCGTTGCGTCGTTGACCTTGAACGTACCTATGGAAATATTCTTTACACACAAAACTTCACAACATAACTTGGAACTGAACGGCTTTCGGCTAAACACCGCTTGTCAACAGAACTTCCAGAGACCCATACCTAAACTCTTTATCTAAGTAATCCTCAATATTTTAAGATAAATAATAGTATTGTCTACATTGATCCTCTACCATCATCATTAAATTTGTTCAGATTACCTGTTGTGATTCAGCGGTGAAATACTCCACTATTTCTGAGGCGTCAAATTCAGAGAATATGGCAATTAATCGTACATTGCAGACAACAGCTGAAAAAATAAAGACTTTATATGTATAAAATTGTCTTTAAAATAATTTGGTTAGTCTGGAGTCTCTATGTAAAATTTAAGTTTAATTAAAAATTAATGCATGAAATGTTGTTAGGAATATGGGTCACTGGCTTCAGGAATGTGCGTAGCATAGATGTAGATTTGGGCGCGTATTTTAGCGCAAAGAAAATATTAGAAACACTGGCGGCGCAAACAATATAAGAATTAATTGGGGGTTGAAAATCACTTAATTACTTTTAAATAAATAATGTTCGTTTGTGGCACGATGATGTTAATCGTCTTGCTGTTGTTTTAATTTGTCAATGTCAAAAGAGTTTTATAGAGTTGTTCTCATTATGTTAGCTTCTTCTTCTTCTTCTTCTTCTATATTTTAAGGGCCCACGATCAATTTATTGATCATTTTGGCTCCTATGCATGTAGATGGGATTTGCAATGTTTCTGTTACTGGTGGTGATGAGGAAATTATGCACTAGGGGTTTGAAGGCTTGAGGCAATAGACACAAATGTGTCTAACAGTCCCTGATTGTCTTGGGCAGGAATGAGCAGCTCCTATACTGGCTTCTTGCTGGTATGAGCCTGAATTGCCTGTCATGGCCTCGTCGCTGTCTATGGGGGAGAGGGACGAGTTTCTGTTTAATACCGGAACAGTGGACCAGCCCATTATTTATCTTGTACATCATGGAGAGCCTGGATTGTCGTCGTCGTTTCTCCAATGGTGACCAGCCTAGTGTTTTTAGCATGCTGCCAACACTAGAGGTATTCCTGTAGCGGTTTAGGACAAAACTTGCTGCTCGTCGCTGGACCGCCTCCAACCTGTCAATGCTCTTCTGGGTAAATGGGTCCCAGACTGAAGATGCATAATCTAAAATCGGACGGATAAAGGCTTTATATGCTCTTTCTTTCACACAGGAGTTGCCAATCTTTAGATTTCGCCTTAAGAACCCCAAGGCTTGGTTTGCTTGGTTATATACATTGTTAATATGCTCGTCCCAGCGGACCTCTCTTTGAATGGTAACACCCAGGTACTTTACGGAGGAAACTTGCTCAAGAATATGGCCGTGCAGTTTGTATTGGTAGTGTAGAGGAGTACAACTTCTAGAGATTGATAGTGTCTGGCACTTGGCAGGGTGAAATTCCATGTCCCAGCTCATCTCCCACTCAGCTAACAGATTGAGATCCTGTTGTAGCTGGTCCTGGTCAGATCTGTTGGCGATCGTCCTATACACTGCTGTGTCATCTGCAAACAGTCTTGCCTGTGATGTCAGTTTCTCCGGTAGGTCATTAATGTATGCTAGGAACAAACAGGGGCCCAGGACTGATCCCTGGGGGACCCCTGACTTCACATTGACAAAGGAGGAGCTTGTACCGCCCACCACTACTGCTTGGCGTCGGTGGCTGAGGAAGCTAGAGATCCATGTTTTAGTGGTGCCTTGAATCCCATATATCTGGAGTTTGTGTAGAAGCAAACTATGATTCACCCGGTCAAATGCTTTTGCGAAGTCCATTACTAGCACGTCAGTCTGCTTGTGGTTCTCCAGATTGGTCATCAAGTCTTCTACAAATTCGAGAAGCTGGGTCTCACATGACCTATTGACTCGGAAGCCATGTTGACAGTCATTGAGTATATTTTGGCTTTCAAGATGCTTCATGACAGAGCTTACGATTATGTGCTCCAACAGTTTGCAGACGACGCTAGTGAGGGATATCGGACGATAGTTGGCAGGGTCGGAATGCTCCCCTTTCTTGTAAATTGGAGTGACATGCGCTGTTCTCCAGTCTGCTGGAACATTTCCTGTGCATAGTGACGATTGGAAGAGGATTGTCAGTGCAGGAGCGATTTCTTTGGCTAATTCTTTGAGCACTCGTGGTTTAATGTTGTCAGGACCACATGCTTTGTAAGGGTTAATGGTATTGAGGAGGGCAAACACACCTTGTTCTGATATCTGGATATCTCCCATGATAGGATAGGCTCTGTTCATCATTTTGGTCTTCAGAAGGAACTCAGTCTCAGAGTACTCTCTACTGTCACCAAAGACCGACTGGAACTGCTGATTGAGTATCTCCGCCTGTGCTTTTGGGTCAGATGTCAATTGGCCATCCCACCTCAAGGGGGAAACTCCAGCGTTTGAGGACTTTTGGTGTTTCACATAGCTCCAGAAGCGCTTGTTCTTGACATCTTTGGTCGGGGTGTCTTCCTCTGAGAAGATGCCGTTCATGTAGTTCCAATACGATCTACGCAATAAGCGTTGAATGGTTCGGCGGAGTCTCAGTACCTCCTCTCTCAGTTCCATCGAGCCATTTTTCTTCATGCGTTTGTATTGGCGGTCTCTCCTGTGGATGAGCCTACGGATTTCAGCCGTGACCCATGGCTGATTTATCCTAGGTTTGGTGATTTGGTGTGGTATAAATTTCTTCACTGCATCAGTGATTGTAGTCTTGAACTTCACCCACAGCTCGTCTGTTGTCGCTGTACCTTGAATCACCTTCATGTTTGAGCTTAGCTCTGTGGTTGCAATCCTTAGGCCATCCCAGTCTGCCTTGGCATAAATTGGGATTTCTCGAATGATTTGTTTCATTTTTAGTGTGTTGACCTGAAATTCACAATAAGCTTGCTTTTGGTTGTATTTTTTCTTCTTTTTGGATACATTTAATGTGTAGTATTATAATTGCAGATTGTGTGGTTCTCAAAGCATGATGGTAATGTTGTTGGTTTTTTTCTTCCGAGTTGCTCTTAAGTCTTGTAAAGACAACAAAGAGACGGTGTACAGTAAATATGATTTTAAATGCAATTTTTTTACGTAACAATTATAGTAGGTTAATCATCATATATATATGAGGTTTAGCTGGTAATGATGTGTATTTTCTAATGAGTGGTTCTCATTGTGTGAGAGTGACGAGGGTCTTTTCTTCTTATTAAATACTTCTTTTGTAACATGATAAGATTATTTTAGTTTATTGACGGGTACTCAAGGTTACGTTTAGTATCGCTAGTGATTGGGCGAGTGGTTTCTTTTCTTTCAGTTTTTTTTTCTTTTTGAGCAATTTTGTGTTGTTGTTTGATAGTTTAATAGAACGTCTCTAGTTAGAGTTCTTGTTGTTTAATAGTTTAATGGGGCTTTTCTATTTAGCGTTGTTGTTTTTGTTGTTTGATAGTTTAATAGGGCGTTTCTACTTTGTGTTGTTAATGATGTTTGATAGTTTAATAGGGCGTTTCTATTTAGAGTTGTTGTTGTTGTTTCATTGTTTAATAGGGCGTTTCTATTTAGCATCCTTGTTGTTGTTTGATAGTGTAATAGGGCGTTCCTACTTTGTGTTGTTAATGTTGTTTGTTAGTTTAATAGGGCGTTTCTAGTTTGTGTTGTTAATGTTGTTTGTTAGTTTAATAGTGCGTTTCTAGTAAGTTTTGTTGTTTGTTAGTTTAAACGGGCATATATCTAGTTAGCGTTCTTGTTGTTGTTCGATAGTTTAATAGGGCGTTTCTAGTTAATGTTCTTGTTGTTGCATGATTAATTAAGTTTGTCGCTTGTTTCTCGTACTTGGATTACCCATCCGAAGTCATTAAGAGAGTTTTTTTTTTTTTTTTTGAATTGTATATTTTAAAGGGCTGTTAATGAATGGTCTTATTGGTTATATATTTTATATAATGTGAGTGGTTCTCAATCTTGGGTTAGGGCTCAATACTCATAGTTGTGGAATGTAGTACGTTTGGTGATTTCCCATTTTGAAATTATTATTTTGTAACATGATGAGGTTATTTATGTTTTTTTTAGGGGTACTCAAGGGTTTCTCATTGTGTAAGTTAGGGGTCACTAGTAGTAAGGGCGGGTTGTAGTAGTAGTATAATGGCTTTGTTTAAAGTTGATTGAGTGGCTCTCAACTGCTTTTTTAAATCTTCTTATTTTCTATTTTTAGAAACAATCTAGTTCCTAAAGATAAATCTTGTATTCTGTATTTTAAAATAGTAGTCTTGTAGAAAGATCAGTTGATTTATTTTGAATGGTTTTTAACCTTGGCTTAGGTGTTCTTAGTCCTAAGGACTGTTGTTTTTGTTACCTTTCTAGAACTTTCTTTGTGCTTTTTTGTGTTACAACGGCTTTTCTAGTGAGTGTTCTGTTGTGGGATAGTTGTTTTCGAGGTTAAGGAAAGCATTTTTCTCTGAACATGTAATAGGAGAACCATCCATTTATATTTCCCAAAAAATTTAATCTAAGGAGGTCAGCTGTACGGAATACTTTGTCCAGGCCATGACACAATGTCATAGCATGTGACGTTGTTTGTATTTATTGATGAATGTTGATTATAATACTTTTGAAATGAGGGTCTTTGTATGGGCTAAATTTATTAAAGTTTCTAGAGAGGTTTCTTATTGTATCTGTGTGTGTGTGTGGGGGGGGGGGTGTCACTAAGCAAAATGGATTGAATTTGATACAGTTTAAATATGTTTTTTTTTCGTATTATTTTTCCAGGACTATTATAGTTTCATCACCATCATTTTAGTCAAAATATTTAGTACAGGGTCAGTTTTGAAGTACATTTTTAAGTGTATATTTATCAAAATTATTTATTATTATTATTATTATTATTATTATTATTATTATTATTATTATTATGCCCCTATGTCAAATTCGCGAAGTAAATAGAGTCATTTTTAAAATACTTGTTTTTTTTTTTTTTATCAGAGTGAGGTTATTTAAGAATTTTAGTCAAAATATTTAGTACAGGGTCAGTTTTGAAGTACATTTTTAAGTGTATATTTATCAAAATTATTTATTATTATTATTATTATTATTATTATTATTATTATTATTATTATTATTATTATGCCCCTATGTCAAATTCGCGAAGTAAATAGAGTCATTTTTAAAATACTTGTTTTTTTTTTTTTATCAGAGTGAGGTTATTTAAGTATATTGAATGGTACTCAAGGGTTTCTCCATCTGTAGGTTAGGGTCAGTAGTTATATGGAGGGGGTTGTAGTACGATGTATATTATGTAAGTTGATTGCCTTTATCTTGGGTTAAAGGTCACTAATCATAAAGGTGGGTTGTATTTTGATGGCTTTTATTTAAGCTTATCGAGTGGTTATCAAGAATGAGTTAAGTTCAGTAGGCATGACAGCTGGTTTTAATCTTCTTTTCTATTTTGGGGATAAAACTGTTGGCTAATTTAAGATCATTTAATGTGTATTTAAAATCGTATAATTGTTGGGTTATATTTTGAGTGAATTTTAACTTTGGGTTACGTGTCATTATTTATCAGAGAGGCTTTTTTTTCTATATTTTATTTCTATAATAAATTGTCGGACTAATTTATATTCAACAACAGCACATAGGACACCAAGAAGCACATAGGACACCAAGAAGCACATAGGACACCAAGAAGCACATAGGACACCAAGAAGCACATAGAACACCAAGAAGCACATAGGACACCAAGAAGCACATAGGACACCAAGAAGCACATAGGACACCAAGAAGCACATAGGGCACCAAGAAGAAAGAGACACCAAATAGTTTACATTTTTTTTTTTTTAGGTAGGGATGCGACTCCTTAAATAATCTTAAATAACCAAAATTATCACGATTTTAGAGGGTGTCTTCCCAGTCTCGTCGGGGAATGAATCTGAGTGAAAACTAAGGGTATACGTCCCTGATTCATTGGGGGAGGATGATAAATGTTGGATTTGATGTTAAAGGAGGCCCTTTCCTCTACTTAAATAACAGAAGAACAAGTGGCTTACATTTGACATAGGCTAATGATGTCACCTTTATGGATTTTTTTTTTTTCTAGATCATACAAAGTTTGGTATATTAAATCATGAATTAGCCATGTGAAGAATGTCATAAATCAACTGCTGCTTATTGATTAATGACAGTGTTTCTAAAAAAAAAAAAAGATTTATGGATTTTTTTTTTTTCTAGATCATACAAAGTTTGGTATATTAAATCATGAATTAGACATGTGAAGAATGTCATAAATCAACTGCTGCTTATTGATTAATGACAGTGTTTCTAAAAAAAAAAAAGTGGCTTGGGGTGACTAGCCACAAGTTGGTATTTTTTATTTAGAATTTTTTTGTTAGTTGTCTAAAATAATCTGTATAAAACAACAAAAAGAAAACAAAAGGTGTCACATTTTGTTTAAAATGGTTGTATTGACATTATTTGTCCGATACCAACATAGTTATATTTGTGTTTAGTTTTTAAGCGTTTATATAAATGAGGACCCTATTGTTGTGAAACAGAGGTTCACAAAACTTGATTTGAGATTTCCCCTCTCCACTAAACTTTTGAAATCACAGGGAAAACAAGTCAATGATATAACTTTAATCCAAGGGAGGGGGGGGGGGCTCAAGGGGAGGATCACTATTTATTATAATATCGTTCACCCAACGGGACTCCATCTCAGGATGATTTTTTCGGAGTTTGTTGCCGCTAGGCAGATTATTTACTTCTCGCATCTGAGCGACTATTTAGTGTTGTCTACTCCTCCTTACTCGACTGTTCTGTTTTAGAGTATTGCTCCTTTGTTAATGTGTACAAGTATGTGTACATTGTCCTAGTGTCCACTCTTGTTTAATAAGACACATTTATTGAGAGTGTGGAGGTGTTTTATTACTATTTTATTAATACAGCTATTCTTTGTTGAATTATTTTGGCCATGACATCACTACACCAAATGAGTGGACTTCACATGTATGTTTATCATTTGTTTCCTCGAGACAAAACGTTAGCTATTAAACCACTTTTGAGCATATTTTAGTCTAGCCAAACATCCTATCAACGAATGGCCATTGCCATTATTTTAATACTACGGTGAAACTGCTTCTTGTTTTAAGCTCACTAGTCCAGGTTTAGCACACAAGTCCCAGGTTTAGCTCACTAGGCTAAGGTTTATTTAACTTTAACCATTTAGTTAAATTTTAAATTATGACCACACTTTCACATGATGAGAAGACATTTATTTACTCTAATTTAATTTCACACCATAATCAAATAATTTCCTATATATGTTTCCTATTATAAATTATCTGTTTCCTGATAGCTTCACAAATTAAGTTATCTAAGCTAACTTATGATAAATAAATTGCAACTTGGTGGAATCCAAATAGTTTATAAGCATATCTATTATTGGATGGGGTTACTTTCTCCTCAATCATCATACATTTCATAACCTCAGTTCCCCTTGATCGTTTGCACGTGATTTATGTATTCCACAATGTGCCGATCTAATAACGTTAAAGCACACCATGTGTTAGTATGGCTTTTGCTGCTGGCATCCGTCTTAAAAATTGTGACGATGGAGTAGTCTTTGGAGAATTACGGGATTATTATTCAAGGGATTATGAGCGGTTTCCCAACAGCAAATCACCTCTCTCCACGCCGCTGGATAGCCCAAGGGAGCATCATTGGATGACCCAAGGGAGCATCATTGGATAACCCAAGGGAGCATCATTGGATAACCCAAGGGAGCATCATTGGATAACCCAAGGGAGCATCATTGGATAACCCAAGGGAGCATCATTGGATAACCCAAGGGAGCATCACTGGATAACCCAAGGGAGCATCATTGGATAACCCAACGGAGCATCATTGGATAACCCAAGGGAGCATCATTGGATAACCCAAGGGAGCATCATTGGATGATACAGCTTTGCACCAGTGACGTCGCTGGATAAATGTGATCCGCCTATCGGCGGCCATCTCTGGGTTTGATTTCGGGGTTTCCTTGTCTTAGATGAGTTGCCATCCAGGGTTGGGTTGGGGTTGGGGTTAGGTGTTTTGAATTGAACTCCAGACCACCACCCTAACTTGAGATTTTGCTTAGTTTAGACCACTCGGCCACCCAGCACCCCCTAATATGCCTTAGTATGTTAGAAACTTATGTTTTTCAAAAACAATCATGCTAATTGTCATTAGTCTGTAAGAAATCTGCTTGCTCTAACACAATTATGATATTTCACTTTACCAGACGTAGTCATTCGTTTTTATAAATAAGTATTTTACCTTGACCATATTCAAAATGACACACTGAGAGGAGAGCTACAAACAAAATTCCCTTGTTTGCAATTTTGGAAGTCCACGTTATGTTGTCCCTTATCTGGAACTAACTCAACTGGAATAGAAAAAAAAATGTGTAAGCCCTTCTGTTCTTATGCATATGAAACATCCAGTCAGTTATTATTTTATTTACATCTTAGTATATTTTCAAGAAAATAATATATAGTAATTTGTAATGGACAAAATAGATATATATATATATATATATATATATATATATATATATATATCTTTTTTTTTATATTTGTGTTTGTTTGTCAACTGTATTAAGCTAAAAATATTAATATATACTTTCTTTTAAACTGAAATAGAAAAAAAAATGTGTAAGCCCTTCTGTTCTTATGTATATAAAACATACAGTCATTTATTATTTTATTTACATCTTAGTATATTTTCAAGAAAATAATATATAGTAATTTGTAATGGACAAAATAGATATATATATATATATATATATATATATATATATACATATAACTTTTTTTTTAAACTTGTGTTTGTTTGTCAACTGTATTAAGCTAAAAATATTAAAATAGACTTTCTTTTAGTGAAATTATATTCTCTCTAATTGTATTGAAGAAAAAAGTAGCTTAGACTCTTTAACAAACTAATTTTGACATTTGACAATGAAAAACATTGTATGACATTCAGGATAGTTCTTAAGGAACGCCTCGGTCAAAAAGAAGACGGGAGACATTTTACATTACACGATTAAATACTTCTTACATTACACGAAGAATGCACGAGTCAAACAATGTAAGGGGGCGTGTATTTAATATAAGGGCGTGTTTAATTAACATAAGGGGATGACTACTTAATGGAATAGCATGTTAAGTTAATGTAAGGGGATGATAACTAATTAAAGAAAAGGGGGGGGGGGTAAATTAAGGGGATGCTAACTAAAAGTAAGTAATGTTTCCTTAATGTAACGGAATGTTTACTTTATGTAAGGGTATGTTTCCTTAATGTAACGGAATGTTTACTTTATGTAAGGGTATGTTTCCTTAAGGTAGGGGATGTTTACTTAATTTAAGTGGATGTTTACTTCATGTAAGGGTACGTTTACTTAATGTAAGGGGATGTTTGTAAGTTTGGTTTCCTTAATATTTGAGGATGTTTACTTCATGTGAGGGGATTTTAATTTAATGTATGGGGATGTTTACCTAATGTAAGGAGATGTTTAATTAATATAAGATAATTCTTATTTAATGTAATGGCATGATTATTTAATGGAAGGGAATGTTTACTTAATGTAAGGACACGTTTACTTAATGTAAATGGATGTTTACTTAATGCAATGGGAAGTTTACTTAATTTAAAGGGATGTTTACTTAATGTAAGGGGATGTTTATTTAATGTATAGTGTGGTTTTCTTCTTGTAAAAGTACGTTTAAATAATGTAAGGGGATGTTTGCTTAAAGTAATTATTTTTTCCTTAATATTAGAGTTTGTTTACTTAAATGAGTTGATTTTAACTAAATGTAAGGGGATGTTTATTTAATGTAAGGAAATGTTTACTTAATGCAATGGGATATTTACTTAATGTAATTGGATGTTTACTTAATGTCAGAGGATGTTTACTTAATGTATGGGGCTGTTTACTTAATGTAAGTGGATATTTAATTAATGTATGTTGTTTTTTACTTAATGTATGTTGTTTTTTACTTAATGTTTGTTGTTTTTTACTTAATGTATGGGGATGTTTACTTAATGTTTGGGGATGTTTACTTTGTAAGAGAAAGCTCACTTAAATGTTGAAAATGTTTACATGTATTTTGGTAATGTTAACTCATATGCTGGAAAAGTTTAACTGTATTTTGGCAATGTTTACTGGCTTGGTTCGATTGTGATTGGCGTATTTGGTTTTGTTAATGATCTTGCTGTGTTGTTAGTGTGTTAAAATGACAGTATCCAGGTAAAACTTTTTAAACGCAGTGTCAAGGTGAAACATGTGGGTGACAAGGTGAAACATGTGGGTGACAAGGTGAAACATGTGGGTGACAAGGTGACAGCTAGAGATGGGAATCGAACGAAACAAGAATGAAACGCTGACACACCTGCTGACATCCAGACTGAACTGAGGCCAAACTTCATCATCAACGGAAGACGAAATGTACCTAATGAGCTATCGCAAACTTTTGAGGACCGTCAGTGTTTTACAAATGTTTTACATCACTACTTACGCTAGAAATGCTAAATTTGTTAATTAAAATTAAAGAAACAAAGTGAAAAACTATTTTGTGTGAATAAAAATGATCTCATTTATATCAAACTGCCTTCTGCACATAGGCTTTGTGTACATTGATGAGTGATAAATAAAACAACACTAAGTAGCCTACTCTTCTTGTTAGTCTACTGGTCAAACCATTTATCTTTTTAAAACAAAGAAAAAAAAAAGATATACCTATTTATGTATCAACACTAGAACAGTGTTTCTCAAACTGTTTAATTTAAATGGAACCTTTTGTTCCCGGAAGCAGATGAAGTAACACGGGGCTTTTTTCCTATTTCGAATGAATGAATATATCCTCTTCATGTACATAGTTATGGGCGAAAAAACAAAGTTTGAAACAAGTGTATTTGTGTGTAACAGTGTAAACGTAGTTCAAATCAAAACTAATCAATCAGTTTGGAGTAGTGAAAATTTCAGTGCTAAACTTGTTCGTGGCGATTTCTACAAAGAATTTATATTCAAGGCTGTATGATCGAGAAAGGCAACCGTCGTCGATCTTCGAAGGAAACACAAATTTCGTATCTTGTATTTGATGATTGTCATAGGAGAAAATCAGAAATAGCAAATTAAAGAAGTTGAAACCCGCAACAGCTGTCACAGAGCTTTCACAGCGTTAGCCCTTTGCTCGTTTTCAGCTAGTTACCAAAATGCATCCAGTTTGAATTCTGCATGTATAAGCTTTAGGGTGATGTAAAGAGCGACGATAATGTTGAATTCAACACGTTTTATTTCTGACTTGCAAACAACTGTTCAAATTGTTTAATTCATGAAACATGTGTCGGCCAGATAAACAAGTTAGGAACACAAACTAGTCCTTCTTCAAAATCATTTAAGTTTTCATGACGCTATAAAATCAGATTCTTCTCACTCAATTACCGAAAAGCAAGGTACAACAATTCTTCTTGATATGCATCCTTTGTCCTTGTATTGGATAATAGAGACATGTTCCGTATATTGGATGAATGTGACATAGTCCGTGTGTTGGATGAGTGTGATATAGTCCGTGTGTTGGATGAAAGTAACATAGTCCGTGTGTTGCATGAGTGTTACATGGTCCGTGTGTTAGATAAATGTGACATGGTCCATGTGTTGCATGAATGTGACATGATCCGTGTGTTAGATAAATTTGACATGGTCAATGTGTTTGACGAATGTGACATGGCCCATGTGTTGGAGGTATATCACATGGTCCGTGTGTTTGATGAATGTGATATGGTCCGTCTGTTTGATGAATGTAACATGGTCCGCATGTCGGATGAATGTGACATGGTCCATGTGTTTGATGAATATGACATGGTCCGTGTGTTGGATTAATGTGATATGGTCCTTGTGTTTGATGAATGTGACATGGTACGTGTGTTGGATTAATGTGATATGGTCCTTATGTTTGATGAATCTGACATGGTCCGTGTGTTGCATGAATGTGGCATTGTCCATGTGTTGGATGAATGTGACATTGTCCCTGTGTTGGATGAATGTGACATGGCCCATGTGTTGGATTAATGTAATATGGTCCTTGTGTTTGATGAATGTGACAAGGTCCGTGTGTAGGATGAAGGTAACATGATCCGTGTGTTGGAAGAATATGACATGGTCAGTGTGTTGGATAAATGTGACATGGTACGTATGTTGGATAAATGTGATATTGTCCGTGTGTTGGATGAATGTGACAAGGTCCGTGTGTCCGAAGAGTGTGATAATGGTCCGTCTGTTTGATGAATGTGACATGGTCCATGTGTTTGATGAATGTGACATGGTTCATGTATTGAATGAATGTGATATTAGCCGTGTGTTTGATGAAAGTGATATTGTCCGTTTTAGAATGAATGTGGCATGGTCCATGTTTTGGATGAATGTGACATGGTCCGTGTGTTGGATAAATGTGATATAATCTGTGTGTTGGATGGATGTGATATGGTCCACATGTTTGATGCATTTGACATGGTTATGTTTTGGAAGAATGGTTTGTCTGTTACATTAATATAATAAGGTCTGTCTGTTGGATGACTGTGACATGGTCCGCGTGTCGGATGAGTGTGAAATGGTGCATGTGTTTGATGAATTTGACATGGTAAATGTGTTGGATTAATGTGATATGGTCAGTATGTTTCATCAATGTGACATGCTCCATGTTTTGGAAGAATGTAATATGGTTCGTATGTTTGATAAATGTGATATGATCCGAGTGTTGGATGAATGTGACATGGTCCGTGTGTTAGATGAATGGGATATGGTGCATGTTGGATGAATGTGACATGGACCATTTGTTGGATAAATGTGATATGGTCCGAGTGTTGGATGAATGTGACATGTGCCGTGTTTTGGATGAATTGGATGTGGTCCGTGTGTTGGATAAATATGACATAATCTGTGTGTTGGATAAATGTGACATGGTAAGTATAATTAATAAATGTGATATGGTCCGTGTGTTCGATGACTGTGATATAGTCCATGATTTGGATAATTGTGACAAGGTCCGTGTTTTGAATGAGTGTGATATGGCCCGTCTGTTGGATGAATTTGATATTGTTCGTTTATTGGATGAATGTGACATTGTCCTTTTGTTGGATGAATGTGACATGGTCCTTGTGTTGGATGAATGTGATAATGTTCGTGTGTTGGATGAGTGTGACATAGTCCATGTGTTTGATGAATGTGACATGGTGCGTGTGTTGGATTAATGTGATATGGTCCGTGTGTTTAATGAATCTGACATGGTCTGTGTGTAGGATGAATGTGACATGATCCGCGTGTTGAAGGAATATGACATGGTCTGTGTGTTGTATAAATGTGACATGGTTCCTGTGTTGGATAAATATGATATGGTCCATGTGTTCGATAAATGTAACAAGGTCCGTGTGTGGGATAAGTGTGATATGGTCGGTGTGTTGGATGAATGTGATATGGTCGGTGTGTTGGATGAATGTGATTTGGTGCGTGTATTGGATGAATTTGATATGGTCCGTGTGTTTGATGTGTGTGACATGGTCCGTGTGTTGAAGGAATATGACATGGTCTATGTGTTGGATGAATGTGACATGGACCGTGTAATTGATGTGAATGACATTGACCGTGTCTAGGATGAATGTGGCATGGTCCATGTTTTGGATGAGTGTGACATGGTCCGTGTGATCGATGAATGTGATATGATCCGTGTGTTGGACGGATGTGATTTGGTGCTTGTGTTGGATGAATGTGACATGTGCCATGTGTTGGATGAATTTGATATGGTACATGTTGGATGAATGTGACATGGTATATGTGTTGGATGAATGTGACATGGTACGTCTGTTTGATGAATGATACATGGTCCGTGTGTTGGATGAATGTGACATGGTCCGTGAGTTGGATGGATGAGCCATGGTCATAGTGTTGAATGAATGTGATAATGTCCGTGTATTGGATTAATTTGATATATTCCGTGTGTTGGATGAATGTGAAATGGTCCGTCTGTTACATTAATATAATAAGGTCTGTCTTTTGGATGACTGTGACATGGTCCGCGTGTCGGATGAGTGTGAGATGGTTCATGTGTTGGATGAATGTGACATGGTACGTGTGTTGGATTAATGTGATATGGTCAGTGTGTTTCATCAATGTGACATGTTCCGTGTGTTGGAAGAATCTGACATGTTCGGTGTGTTGGATAAATGTGATAGAGTACGTATGTTGGATGAATATGATATGGTCCGTGTGTTCGATGAATGTGATATGGTCCGTGTGTTGGATGAATGTGACAACGTCCGTGTGTTGAATGATTGTGATATGGCCCCTGTGTTGGATAAATGTAACATTGTCAGTGTGTTGGATGTGTATGATATGGTCCCTGTGTTGGATGAATGTGACATGGTCCGTGTATTGGTAGCATGTGACATTATCGATCTGTTGGATGAGTGTGATATGGTCCATTTCTTGCATTAATGTAATATGGTCCAACTGTTGGATGAATGTGACATGCTCCGTGTGTTGGATAAATTTGATATGTTCCGTCTGTTAGATGAATGTGACCTGGGCCATGTTTTCGATAAGATCGACATTGTCCGTGTTTAGGATGAATGTCATATGGTCCGTGTATTGGATGATTGTAATATAATCCATGTGTTGGATGGATGTGATTTGATCCGTGTGTAGGTTGATAGTGACATGGTCCGTGTGTTGAATAAATGTGATATGGCCCATCTGTAGGATGAATGAGACATGTGCCGTGTGTTGGATGAATTTGATATGGTCCATGGTGGATGAATGTGACATGGTATATGTGTTTGATGGATGTGACATGGTCCATGTGATTGATGGATTGATATTGTCCGTGTGTTGGATGAATGTGACATGGTCCTTGTGTTGGATGAATGTGACATGGTCAGTGTGTTGGATGAATTTGATATGGTCCGTCTGTTGGATGAATTTGACATGGTCCATTTTTTCGATAAGTGTGACATTGTCCTTGTTTAGGATGAATGTGATATGTTCCGTGTGTTGGAAGAATATGACAAAGTCTGTGTGTTGGATAAATATGATAGAGCACGTATGTTGGATGAATATGATATAGTCCGTGTGTTCGATGAATGTGATATGGTCCGTGTGTTGGATGATTGTGATATGGTCCGTGTCTTGGATGAATTTCATATGGCCCCTGTTTTGGATTAATGTGACATGGTCCGTGTGTTGGATGTGTGTTATATGGTCCCTTTGTTGGATGAATATGACATGATCTGTATGTTGGATGAATATGACAAGAACCGCTTCCACGCCCTCATCAAGTAATGCCAACAGGGGATATTCCAGAGGTCTTGTAATCAACGATCATTACCTTCATGTCCTCGTCAGACTAAAACTCGGGCCAACATTTTAAGAAACTAGTACATATTAGTCAATGAAACAGACCGTGACCATGATTGCTGATAGATTTATCGCACCCATGAGACAAAAACTGTTTAAATTTCCCATCATGACTTGCGAACCACCCCTTTAAACCCCAACGTGGTTTTGCAAGTTTATGTCACAGGATTGCAAATATAAATTGACAAAGTCAATTACGTCTTGTTTGTGTGTTCTTTATGTTGGATGGTTACAGCAGAAAACAATCTTCAACATTATCTCCATTGGCAATATAAAGTAAATACCCCATAAGCTGGGAATTACCACTGACATTGGGTCATTCACCAACCTGCAGTGCAAAGGATTCACGTATCTTTTTTTTTGCTAAAACGTGATTTTCAATGTCACAATGCATGTCTGAAATGCTTCTGCTTATCGTAGTGTCTGTCATCAGAATTTTATAAATTTCAGATAGGACACCTTCATGAAACATAAATCTCAAAATTTCTCAGCACGCAGGTGATATTATGAATTGCAATGAAGTTGTGAGATTTTATTTTATTTGCAAATTCTTAGTGATAGCGTAACTTTTTTTCCTGAGCCCTGTCACTTATCTTACATTTTCTCTCAAATTTATCAGATTTTTATGCCTGCTTAGGTCCCTCTTAAAGTGCGCCACATTCCTGTGTGTTACATCCTGATATTGTGTTGATTAGTATCGCTTCAATTTAGCTCGTGTCAAAGCATTAGGCGGCAATATAAACCCCCCTTACAACACAAAGAAGTAAAGGGCTTACTGGGTCTTCTGCTCAAGTGAATCTCATAACTAAGTAATTTTCACTGTCAAACCTTAAGACCATGATTAGACAAGTACAGACGCAGGAAACCATTAAAACTAGAAACCATACTTTTGAAAAAATAAATTAACTCAAATAAAAATAGAAGAAGAGAATGACTAACAGAAATAAAAGAATGAATCTTGACCGAAAACAGAGCATACTTCAGTAGTCAGTAAATAATTACATTTAAAATATTAATATAAAAAAACAGTAATCTTATATAAAAATGTAATCAGACCAATTATTCCTTGCGCGAGTGAAACTTGGAAGATTGCAAATAGGGCAGACAAGTGATTGAAAACAAGTGAGAGAAAAGTTTTCGGGAACAATTATGGACGTATAAAGGATGACTAGGGATGCAAAATACGAATAGTCTACATCAGGATCCCACACAAATATTGGAAAAAAAAGGGACAGGCTGCGCTGAGCAGGACGATTAGAAAGAATGCCAAATGAGAGAGGAGTAACAAGGGTGCAACACCAAAATCTCAGAAGAGAATGGCTCAGATTGATAGATGATGTGGAACAAATCAACAGAAGCTGGAAATCCAAACATGAAAAAGAAAAGCATCAGTTAGCTCAAAGTGCGATCATCTAACTAATTAAAGGTTACTCAGAACTCATTACAGCTTTCGTTTTTAAGCAAAGATCTACGTTGAGATTTCGAACACATTCGTATCTCATTTCAATGTTTTGTCTTATCTGCTGAAGAAGGCGTTTAGCCAAAACGTACCTGTAATTGTCCTGTGTTGTATTTTTTTCAAGCTTAAACATAATATTTTGTTCCAATATGTATTTATTTCACACGTCTTGAATTAAGTCTCTCATATAATATCATTTAAAAAAGTTTACCTGAACTTATTGCACCTTACATGAACTTTCTATAGCGTTCCTTAACTTATTACAACTTACCTGAACTTATTAAAATCTAAACTAATCCTAAAACAATCGCTCCGCATGATCACTTATACAATTTTTCACCTCAACTCTCTAACATCTAGCCTCAAACGCAATGTTACTAATAATAAATAGTTATGAATTGTTTAACCTTCACTCACATGCGATGTCTGTATGGAACTGATTTCAAACGAAAGTGACGGCTTACAAGTGCATTCAAGCTGACATAGTCTAAAGGTAGAGATGGCAGTTTTATAGCTGTATGGAGCTTTCAAATTACTTTCATGTATGGCCTCTGGCTAAAGAAGATGTTGATGAATGTTTCAAATATAATTCTTTATTAAAGCGGAGAGCTCGGGATGCACTTGACTAACTGCATTTCATAGAGCAACTCTACACGCAGCATTCCAATGAAGGTAATAAAGACAACATTTAACTGTTTCGTGTGTAAGGCAAGGCCCACCCTTTGATACAAATAGAGATTTGGGAAGTTGAGATTCAACAACGGAAATTAATTGGCGTTAAAAGAAGATTGATTGATTGATTCATTCATTGATTTGAGTGTTTAAATAGAGCTCCTTTCCATGCTATGTTAGCATGCTTACAGCGCTTTGATGTCCTAAATTAGCGGTTCTCAATATGTGTGTCGCGACCCGTTCGGGGGTCGAACAACCCTTTCCCAGGTTTCTCCTTAGATTTTTGGAAAACACATATACGCTACTGTTATGAATTAGTTAGAAAAGTAATTTTGTGGTGGGTGTCACCACAACATTAGGAACTTTTTTAAAGGGTTGTGGCATTAGGAAGTTTGAGAAACGCTGTCCTAAAATATCTTGTCAAGAAATTACACACTCCAACACGATCGAGTTTGTTATGAGTGAAAAAGTTCATCTTCTAAACGGTCCAAGAAACTTTCAGGCCCAAAAATATCCAACTATCCAGTAACATAATTTAAAGAAAACATATCACAAATGAGAAAATGTGCGAGAAATGTCATTGCTGCCTGTTAGGTGCATCGTGAACTCTCATTACTCTCATCACTTTGAACTGATTGGCAGCAGAAGGCGTAGGTCTGTACAGAGCGATAGTTCGAACCGTTTGTTTGCCATGAAACAGCACAAAGTTTAAACTAAAGAAGATCTAAAAGCCCCTGCTCTGCTTTTAACCGATAACACGTGAATGAAAACAATTCACTGATATATACCTGTGACATGTATATGGCTCAAAAAAGGACAGATTTTTAAAATATGAAAATTATAATTCAAACTTTCTAAGTTTCTAATGTAATCACTATATTTTATGTCCCTCTATACAGCAGGAAAGGAGACGGTTAACGTAAAGCAAGGTTGGGGGGGGGGGGAGGAGAGGTCTTCATATTTTATGGGCAGTATTTTTTCCAACTTTAAAATGAAAATGAAATATTGGGGGGGGGGGAGGATAAAAGATACCCCATTAATTTTGTTTTCATTCCTAAATAATTTACTGATGGAAATTATATGAATCTTTCATTCAGAACCGGTTCATGGATACTGAGGAGAACGGAGGAGAAATAGGTCATACTTACATGCCTAAAACTTTGAAAGAAAAGGGGGCTTCAGGCCTCACTGGGGCCTAACGCCTATATGGCACCTCACGACTCTAGGAAACATCATGCCTCTAGCGGGTCCTCATGTTCCACTTTATGCCTATTTGGGGCCTCACATCTTAAGGGGCCCTTTTGCTCTGGGAAACATTATGCCTCGTGTTCTAGGGAATATGATGTCTATTTCGGGCCTCACGCCCCTAGGGAACCTCAAACCTCGAGGGGGTCTCAATCTTCTAACGGCATTATGCCACCAATTTTGTTACTTCAAGCTTAAACTATTTTTAGCAAGTTAAGGCACTTTCAAGACCTTTTCCCCAGCTTTGTAAACACGTTTTCGATTTTGTTCAATTCAATTTGTCTTACTTGTTTGAGAAACTGTTTCTTTTGATACATTGTAAATCTTTGTTTTGGTTGGGTGGGTGGCGGGAGTAAATCAAAGAGTCTTACAATAGGCTCCATAAGTTATTTTTTATTTATTTGAATGGAGAAAGTTACAAAGTTAAAAATTACCAATAAGCCATTTCAAATATTGCATTATATTTAAAGACATTTTATACAATATATATAAAACTTAGATCTAACCTGTTTTAGATTGGCATACAGACCTTTTCTTTAAAAATATTTTTTTTTTATTTCTGTCATTGTTCATTTTAAAAAAGATAATAATAATGTTTTTATTGTTTTAGAGCCAAATGTTAATTATTAAGCTAATAAACGAATATATATTGTTTTTATTTTGAAAAAGAACAATTTTTTTTGAACTCATTTATTGATGACGTACATGAAACATTAAAAAAATTAAATTAAATTATGAAACAAGATTTCAATTCAACTACAAATAAGAGGACTTGTGTCACCCATTCATGGTCAAGTGAACCTAAATCTCAACTAGCATCTTTTCGATTGCTAGCTGGTTAAGTGTTGAATCAAGCAAGCCAAAATTCACGTAAGCGCAAAAATACATCCTATCATTTTGAATTAATAAAAAACAATATTTATGGAAGTGCATTACTTTTCCCAGGCCCCCTTCCCTGCTGTAAAGATGATACTGATGTTGCTTCAAGTTTAGGATTAGGGTCATTTGTTAAATCCTCTTTTCTGGCTCCGCCATGTTATGCAGTTTTTGGAAGTTGCAAAATTGTTGACATTGTGGCTCATTGCGCCACTACCCAGCCTCTGCCAACACATTGGCCCTGGAGCTGGTGATTTCCTTCATAGTATCCTACCAGTCTCAGCCCCCACAATGCTAATCTCAAATGATTCCATTTCGAAACGATTTAACGCATAATCAAAGGATATCGATATTTCACGTTTCTCTCTCTCAAGATTTCACCATGGCAAAAATCAGCCCCTCTGTCTCTCTCTTTTATGTGTGTGTTTGTGTGTGTATTTTGTTTAGTGGTCGGGGTAACAGTTGGTACAGCGTCTTGCAACGCCACTGCTCAATCATAATCTTTCTCACTCATTAATTAAAACATATCAATTGTAAGCACTAAATACAATTATTGCCATCATTATGTGTTCTGATTGATTACTTTTCTAGCTTATGGACCATAATTATCCGATCAAAGTGACAGCCTTGCAGTGTACATGCATATATACTATGTACGACGAACCCTTTAATTCTATCAGTCAAGTATCTAAAAAAAACTGGTTTATCTCCTGAGCAAATATGGCGCTAGAAAGTCAACAAAATATTAGTGATTTAAATTAAAAAAAAAAAAAGAAATGTTTTTCTTAACTCTATTGCACAACGAATGTTTTTGAGTGGATGTATTGTTACGGTTAGGGTATGGATATGTACTGTTATGGTTAGGGTATGGATATGTATTGTTACGGTTAGGGTATGGATATGTACTGTTATGGTTAGGATATGGATATGTATTGTTACGGTTAGGGTATGGATATGTACTGTTATGGTTAGGGTATGGATCAGTATTGTTACGGTAAGGTTATGGATATGTACTGTTATGGTTAGGGTATGGATCTGTATTGTTACGGTAAGGTTATGGATATGTACTGTTATGGTTAGGGTATGGATCTGTATTGTTACGGTCAGGGTATGGATATGTACTGTTATGGTTAGGGTATGGATCTGTATTGTTACGGTCAGGGTATGGATATGTACTGTTATGGTTAGGGTATGGATCTGTGATGTTACGGTCAGGGTATGGATAAGTACTGTTATGGTTAGGGTATGGATATGTACTGTTATGATTAGGGTATGGATATGTACTGTTACGGTTAGAGTATGGATATGTACTGTTATGGTTAGGGTATGGATATGTTCTGTTACGGTTAGGGTATAAATATGTACTGTTATGGTTAGGGTATGGATCTGTACTGTTACGGTTAGGGTATGGATATGTACTGTTACGGTTAGGGTATGGATATGTACTGTTATGGTTAGGGTATGGATATGTACTGTTACTGTTAGGGTATGGATATGTACTGTTATGGTTAGGGAATGGATCTGTGCTGTTACGGTTAGTGTATGGATCTGTACTGTTATGCTTAGGGTATGGATATGTACTGTTACGGTTAGGGTATGTATATGTACTGTTATGGTTAGGGTATGGATCTGTACTGTTACGGTTAGGGTATGGATCTGTACTGTTACGGTTAAGGTATGGATATGTACTGTTATGGTTAGGGTATGGATCTGTACTGTTACGGTTAGGGTATGGATCTGTACTGTTACGGTTAGGGTATGGATATGTACTGTTATGGTTAGGGTATGGATCTGTACTGCTACGGTTAGGGTATGGATCTGTACTGTTATGGTTAGGGTATGGATCTGTACTGTTACGGTTAGGGTATGGATCTGTACTGTTATGGTTAGGGTATGGATATGTACTGTTATGTTTCGAGTATGCATTATATGTATTGTTACGGTTAGGGTATGGATATGAACTGCTATGGTTTGAGTATGCATAATATGTATTGTTAGGTTTAGGACAGTGGTCGGAAAATTGTAGCTCACGAGGCACATGCGACTCATTAGCGACCGGAGTCCTATTGATCATACAAGCTGGCGTGGTAGAGTCACTGTGAAAGAATAAACGAACCCCTGACACGCAAAGAAAGCGCATGGCAAGGAAAAGCAAAATGCACTTAAATCCTACTAGGACCCAAAAAAACAAACATTGTATGACATCCTTGCTGGAAACAATTCAATAAGATTTGTATTGTCTTTTTTTGTCTAAATTTTTTTTATCCAATCAATCAAGGGGGGGGCAAGTGCCCCCTTGCCCCCATGCGGGCGCCCATCCATATGTTGTCTAAGGGTCAGTCTCCTGCGTACTAGCCATATAGCAATTTTCAAGGGTCTAGAACCTCTTTATTTGTTGTTCCTATAGAACCGGTGTGAGTCATGTTCCTAGTATCAAACAAACGATGTAGAGATTCAGGTTTTTCTTATTTATTGGCTACATATGCGTAACAGTGGAAAACTTTAAAAGAAATAAGCTCTTGAATTCAGAATAAAACATGTCCTTAAAAGCTCAACATTCTAAACAAAATGTAGGTACACAAGTCCTTTTCGATCTATAAAGAAAAATCACTGCCTTCAAAAGCCTAAAATCATAACCAATATCGACTCAACTCGCTATTCTTCACTCTCCAAAACTAATCTCCCCTTTTTTCACACACTACTATGTCCATTATCTTCCTCCCGACACACCACAACGGTCATACATGACCGACACACCACAAAGGTCATACATGACCGACACATCACACTGTCATACATGTGGTCTAACATGACCGACACACCAAATCAGTCATACATGATTAACACACCACAACGGTCATACATGACCGACACACAACAACGGTCATACATGTCCGACACAACACAACGGTCATACATGACCGACACACCACAAAAGCCATAAATGACTATTACACCACAACAGTCATACATGACTGACACTTCACAACGGTCATACATGACTGACACACCACAAAAGTCATATATGAATTACATCACAACGGTCATACATGACTGACACACAACAACGGTCATATCTGACCGACACACCACACCGGTCATACATGACCGACACACCACTCCGGCCATACATGACTGACACACAACAACGGCCATACATGACTATTACACCACAAAGGTAAAACATGACCAACACATCATAACGGTCATACATGACTGACACACCACAAAAGTAACACTTGACTATTACACCACAACGGTCAAACATGAGTGACACAGCTCAACGGTCATACATGACCGACACACCACACCGGTCATACATGACCGAAACACCATAACGGTCATACATGACTACACACCCCAACGGTCATACATGACCGACTCACCACAAAAGTCATACATGACTAATACACCACAACGGTCATACATGACTATTACACCACAACGGTCATACATGACCTACACACCACAACGGTCATACATGACCGACACTCCACATCAGTCATACATGACTAACACACCACACCGGTCATACATGACCGACACACCACAACGGTCATACATGATTGACACACCACAACGGTCATATATGAATTACATATAACAACAGTCATATATGACTGACACACCACACCGGTCATACATGACTGACACACCACAACGTTCATAAATGACTGATACACCACAACGGTCATGCATGACTGACACACCACTACGGTCATACATGATTTACACATAACAACGGTCATATGATGACTGACACACCACAACGTTTATACATGACTGACACACTACAACGGTCATACATGACTGACACACCCCAATGGTCATACATGACCGACACACCACAAAGGTCATACCTGCCCGACACACCACAACGGTCATACATGACCGAAACACCACAAAAGTCATACATGACCAACACACCACAAAGGTCATACATGACCGACACACCACAACGGTCATACATGACCAACACACCACAAAAGTCATACATGACCGACACACCACAAAAGTCATACATGACCGACACACCACAACCGTCATACATGACCGACACACCACAAAAGTCATACATGACCGACACACCACAAAAGTCATACATGACCGACACACCACAAAAGTCATACATGACCGACACACCACAACGGTCATACATGACTGACACACCACAAAAGTCATACATGACCGACACACCACAACGGTCATACATGACCGACACACCACAAAAGTCATACATGACCGACACACCACAAAAGTCATACATGACCGACACACCACAACGGTCATACATGGCCGACACACCACAACGGTCATACATGGCCTAGAAAAGCTCGTGGGGCACCCTGGGAAAAAGAAAGTCACCCACGAATGGTCAGTTAATTAACATCATAAAAGCATACACAGGAAAACTCAGTTGATATAACTGTGACAGGTAGCAAGGTAGAAAGGGGTTTTGTGACTTATCATTGAGGGAAGAGGTCTAGTGATGTATCATGGAAGGAAGATGTGTAGTGACGTATTTTAGAGGAAAGGGGTGTAGTGACGTATCACGGAGGAAAGGGGTTTAGTGACGTATCACGGAGGAAAGGGGTGTAGTGACGTATCATAGAGGGAAGGGTTGTAGTGACCTATTATGGAGAAAGGGGTTTAGTGACGTATCACGGAGGAAAGGGGTGTAGTGACGTATCACGGAGGAAAGGGGTGTAGTGACGTATCATAGAGGGAAGGGTTGTAGTGACCTATTATGGAGAAAGGGGTTTAGTGACGTATCATGGAGGGAAGGGATGTAGTGACGTATCATGGAGGGAAGGGGTGTTGCATAAATTGGGATTCTTAAATCTGCGTTACTGCTGTTTTGTCAAGTATTTTTAGTAGATGGAAAGTTAACGCATTGCTGTCGCCATTGTTTTGCGGGTTATATCTAGTATCAGTTATTGTGTTTGAGTAAATTTGTTTGCATCAATTTAAACCTATACATCTGACTAAGATTGAATTTATATTTCAAAACAACTACATTGTATTTTATGGGTGCCTCACGATTAGGAGGGTTCACTGGAGACCTTATGATCGCATTGTATTTTATGGGTGCCTCACGATTAAGAGGGTTCAATGGAGACCTAATGATCGCATTGTATTTTATGGGTGCCTCACGATTAGGAGGGTTCAATGGAGACCTAATGATCGCATTGTATTTTATGGGTGCCTCACGATTAGGAGGGTTCACTGGAGACCTTATGATCGCATTGTATTTTATGGGTGCCTCACGATTAGGAGGGTTCAATGGAGACCTAATAATCTCATTGTATTTTATGGGTGCCTCACGATTAGGAGGGTTCACTGGAGACCTAATGATCGCATTGTATTTTATGGGTGCCTCACGATTAGGAGGGTTCACTGGAGACCTTATGATCGCATTGTATTTTATGGGTGCCTCACGATTAGGAGGGTTCAATGGAGACCTAATGATCGCATTGTATTTTATGGGTGCCTCACGATTAGGAGGGTTCACTGGAGACCTTATGATCGCATTGTATTTTATGGGTGCCTCACGATTAGGAGGGTTCAATGGAGACCTAATAATCTCATTGTATTTTATGGGTGCCTCACGATTAGGAGGGTTCACTGGAGACCTAATAATCTCATTGTATTTTATGGGTGCCTCACGGTCAGAAGGGTTCACTGGAGACCTAATAATCTCATTGTATTTTATGGGTGCCTCACGGTCAGAAGGGTTCACTGGAGACCTAATAATCTCATTGTATTTCATTGGTGCCTCACGGTCAGAAGAGTTCCCTAGAGACCTAATGATCTCTTTGTATATCATGTGTGCCATGCCACACTACTGCTGGATTCACTCTTGAGATTGTATTTTTATGGGCGCCATTTTTTATCAGGAGTCCTCTTAAAGTGTTATGTGATGAGTGGGTGTAAAAAGTTTAAGCCTTACTAGACATCAGGAATTAAATCCGAATTTCGTCACAAGATGAAGGTAACTATAGGTGAGAGTAGGCCATTGGTGATCTTCAGATTATGATAGGTTTCACTTTCGTTAAACATGGGCTATTCGGAAAACGAAATATTCACTGTAAATCACAAAAAAACATCAATTCGAGATGCAAGATAGAATTCAGTCAGGGTCTAGTTGAAGTGTCTGGTGACCTACTGATATCAAAGAAATGTATAGTAATCGGGGAGGGGGGTTGGGGGCCCCGTAAGGTTTTAAGGTTTAAAAGTCTCCGCTCATTTAGATATGGACAATTTGGTTGCAAGATTTCATTATAAACAAGAATATTGGGATCAATGGTCAATGTATGATGAACTATAACAATAAATTTACATTTACAAAATATCCTTACACGTAAGGATCGAAGACTAGTGGACTTTACTTTTAAAAGTTCGATCCACTTCAGCAGAAGTTTCGAATACTCCATCATTGTTTAAGCATAATTAATTAAATATTAATTTCTGCTATACACTAACATTAAAAGTTTTCATAAAATAACAAACCAATCGAAAATTAAATTAAGAAAATATAATATGAGAAAAGTTTTTGCTAAAATAAATATAAAATACAATTTAAAGACAAAAGTAAAATTATTATAGCTAAAAAAAAACTTCAAGATATATCTTTAACCAAAAAAAGTACGAAATAATAATTAATGGTCTCCCTTGAAAACTAAAAAGAAAATACCTTCATCACTGTCATCTTTTTTCAATTCTCAGAGCATTTTCTTAGGCAGAGGAAACCATTTTCTAGCCTCAGCCCCATGCCTTATTTAAAAATATTTAATAAGATAGTATGGTAAATTATGAGAGTGGTACCCGGGGTTTCCCAAGCATGGCCGCCATCTTTGTTGACATGATCCGTGAGAAGGTCACGGATCATGTCAACCAAGATGGCGGCCGACCCAAAAAAAAAAAGTAGTGCAAAGACACGTATTGTACAAAAAGGGAACGGTTGGGGAGAATGCGTTTTATCAAAAAACTTACCGAAAGATCGAAAATAAGCAATATTACAAGAAAATTTAATTTTCAAGATAGGAAAACACACAAATATATAGTAATCTGTGAAAAATATTTTAAAGAAAATGTAAAATGTAAAGAAATGGAAGAAAAAAAATTTTTCGGAAAAAAANAAGATCGAAAATAAGCAATATTACAAGAAAATTTAATTTTCAAGATAGGAAAACACACAAATATATAGTAATCTGTGAAAAATATTTTAAAGAAAATGTAAAATGTAAAGAAATGGAAGAAAAAAAATTTTTCGGAAAAAAAAAAAAATCAACGAAAAATTTGGTTTTGTAATTTTAAAAAATTTGTAAAAAACTATTAAATTTTGAAATTTAAGAAAAATGATTTTTAAAAAAATTTGTAAAAAACGAGTAAAATTTGAATTTTTTTTTTTGAAATTTTTGAAAAATGAGCAAAAATTTGATGGCGCAAATCCCTAACCTGGATCCTAAACCCTAAACCCTAAACCTAACCCTATCCCTAACCCTAACCCTAAACCTAACCCTGACCCTAAACCTGACCCTAAACCTAACCCTAACCCTAACCCTAAACCTAACCCTGACCCTAACCCTAAACCTAACCCTAAACCTAACCCTAAACCTAACCCTGACCCTAAACCTAACCCTAAACCTAACCCTAACCCTAAACCTAACCCTGACCCTAACCCTAACCCTAAACCTAACCCTAAACCTAACCCTAAACCTAACCCTGACCCTAAACCTAACCCTAAACCTAACCCTAACCCTAAACCTAACCCTGACCCTAAACCTAACCCTAAACCTAACCCTAACCCTAACCCTGACCCTAAACCTAACCCTAAACATAACCCTAAACCTAACCCTGACCCTAAACCTAACCCTAACCCTAACCCTAACCCTGACCCTAAACCTAACCCTAAACCTAACCCTAACCCTGACCCTAAACCTAACCCTAACCCTAAACCTAACCCTAAACCTAACCCTAAACCTAAACCTAACCCTAAACCTAACCCTAACCCTAACCCTAAACCTAACCCTAAACCTAACCCTGACCCTAAACCTAACCCTAAACCTAACCCTAAACCTAACCCTAAACCTAACCCTAAACCTAACCCTAAACCTAACCCTAACCCTAACCCTAACCCTGACCCTAAACCTAACCCTAACCCTAAACCTAACCCTGACCCTAAACCTAACCCTAACCCTAAACCTAACCCTAAACCTAACTCTAAACCTAACCCTAACCCTAACCCTAAACCCTAAACCTAACCGTAAACCTAAACCTAACCGTAAACCTAAACCTAACCCTAACCGTAAACCTAACCCTAACCCTAAATCTAACCCTAAAACTAACCCTAACCCAAAACCTAACAATAAACCCTAACCTTAACCCTAAAATTCAGAAATACATGGTAATGGACGATTTTAAAAAGCAACAAAAAACAATGAAATTTTCAAATGATAATTCGTTATTTTACTCACTCTTTACGAATCAAGATCTCTTAAATGGGGCGGATACACAATTTTTATGACATTTAAAAATTCCCTCATTTGATCTTTATTGCCACACGAGCGTCGCCACATATATTCATATAGATATGAGTCGAACTGCTCCTCCCCATGACAATTTTGGATATTTTGAACTTACCGCCGGACACCGGAGCACAATAAGACGACAGTGACGTAATATTTAATCACACCTTTCTAGATCCGCATGATTTTCAAGTACCATATACGAAAATTAATTTCTCTATTTTTCATCAATATTTCTAACATTCTGACAATTCCACACTCTCTGCATGAATTCCAAAAACATAAAATTTCAGTTTTAAAACCACAAAATTTAACTTTTCTTTGAATCTTCGTTAATTATTCACACGAAATCTTGTTCCAACCGGTTATTAAAATATTCCTTCGCCACCACCACTTCCGACACTTCATCCAATAAAATTAACAACAATATCAACAAAGGGGAATGACTCCTGCCTTTCCTTGCACAAATTTTAAATAAATAAGCAAATGACGTCATGGGTAATAATATCATAATTAGCCGATAGTATGGTTTTAATTTTTAAAATCTGTATGTATTTTTGCCTAAATTGAAACTTTGATATTAACATAAAGCAATCAATTTGTTAATGTATTTTTTTATAATTAATCTTAGAGATATTTTACTACTATAAGCTGTAAGCATTACATAATAATAATATTAATAAAGTTTATTTGAAAATCACGCTTCATTCCCAAAGGCTTGAAGAGCACTAAATCATATCGATGGATTTCGAGACTTTGAGTTTGAGACAAGGCCTTTGTAAATGAACTTTCAAAGAGAATACACTCAGCATCACTTCACGCGTTCAAATTTTTCTTCAATCATTGATGCACTTTGTGTATGAACGCACTATTTTGTGTGCGGAAGTATGGACACAATAGAATATTTGTTTTTCCCGTATAAGCAATTGCGTGATGCGATAAACAATCGAAGACAACTTTTCATTTTTTCAGTTATGATATTACAGTTGATTTCTCGTGATGGCCGTGATTCAGGTAAAGTTCGATGCGATTCAAATATTTGAACACAAGTTAAGGTCAAGATACTCAAAAAAGTGGCTTAATTTATCTTTCACCATCAAAAGCTTGCTGCTAAGGATTGCTTAGACGATGGGCACATGATGACCTCATAATTTAAAGAACGGTAAGTTGAAGTCGACAGTCAAAATAAATATGTCATAGTAATAGTAGTTATTAGTACGGGCTATAGGCGCAATTAATTTATTCATGTATATTTTTAAATTAAATAATGCAAGGCCTATTAAGTCATATAGTCATAGTACTCATTCTCAAAGTAGAGATTCCATAGACGACATAGCCAGAGTACATTTCACATACTGTCATCCGCAGCGTTCCTGGCAATGAAATGTAAAGGTCTGTTGATAATGAAATCTAAAGGTCTGTTGATAATGAAATCTGAAGGCCTGTTGATAATGAAATGTGAAGGTCTGTTGATAATGAAATGTGAAGGTCTGTTGATAACTAAATCTGGTCTGTTGATAGTTAAATCTGAAGGTCTGTTGATAATGAAATCTAAAGGTCTGTTGATAATGAAATGTTAAGGTCTGTTGATAGTTTTGTTGAGGTCTTGCGAGTATTTATCTCCAATAATAACAGGCAAGTTGGTGCTTTGTTTGACAAGTGCTCACATATGGCTGTAGCAATAACAGACTCAGTGAGGTTCTGTTTGGACGCTTCTCACATATTGTTGTAACAATGCCAGACTCGGTGGGTGTCTGTTTGGACGCTGCTTAAATATTATGGCTGTAATCATGGGTGCCCGCAGGGGGGGGGGCAAGGGGGCACTTGCCCCCCCCCCCCTGGTTGGTTGGGATAAAACTTTTTTAGCAAAAAATAAACACAAAATTTATTAAAGAAAAGAGAAAATAAAGAGAAAGTAACTAAGCTGATGTCCTGTCCGTTCGTTCACCATACTAATACGCTACAGTAAATTAAAACTACATTAAAACCTTACTAAAAAATTTTTGCCCCCCTCCCTTGGAAAGGTAATTGGTTTTTTTGCCCCCCCCCCCCTTAAAAGTTTTCTGCGGGTGCCCTTGTCTGTAACAATGAAAGACTCAGTTGGGCTTTGTTTAGACGCTGCCCACATAGTGCTGTAGCAATAACAGACTCAGCGAGGATCTGTTTGAAAACTTCTCACATATGGCTGTAGCAATAACAGACTCAGTGAGGATCTGTTTAAAAACTTCTCACCTATCGATGTAACAATAAAATATATAAGGGGAACAATAGCTGCGTAGTTTGGCAACAAGAGATTATATTTTTTTAAAAATAACAAAATTAGAGACTTTTAAATCTATGCCATATAAGGGTAAAATCAAACAACAACTGATTTTAATGTGTAAACGTTAATATGTCCCAGTTATCCTACATTACATAAATATTGCTTGATAAATAATGCTTACATTAAAATAATTAAAATCAGGATCTGTTTCATAAATTTAAGCATTTGGTGGAAAGAGTTGGTCTAGTTAAAAACATATTTTATGAGTAAAAAAAAAATTTAGTCCTTTTTTGTTTCTTTCAGAAATTTAAACTGAAAAGTGACAAGCATTCACAGTCCTCTAACATGTAAAAAAAGATATGACAGGATCTTTATAGACATCCTATTTTAAAATATGGAAAGACTACTACTAAAGGCATTGCTTCTTGTTAACGTCATTCAGCACTGCTTATTTTTAATAAAATATTAATTTTATTTCTGAGTTCTAGTGAAATCTATGTCTGGACTTATATGTTTTAAATTATTTTTGAAAGGTGTTTACCACTCCCTAATATATTATCTGGCATTGTTTGGAGCAGATTTTAAGTTAGAGTACCGGTATATAAATTATAAAAATATACATGATCGTACTCAACATAAATTTCTAAATCCATTGCAGAGTATTACAAATGAGTTTACTATAAATGTTAATGCATAATTAAGAAATGATTTTCTTGCTAAAGGAATGTTGACAAAAATTTTACCCAGTTATAAAGATTGGAAAGAGCTTGAAAAGGTGTCTAGAGACTAGAAGGCTTGGAAACTAATAGTTAGTGGCCAATGCTCCACTAGCAGTTATCAGACAGAAGAAGTCTACAGCGATTTCACTATTTAATGAATCTCAAAACGTTTCAAACAATTCTTCAAATTAACATTAAATGGGTCAAAGAATAATATTGATTATTATTTTGTCTTCTTAATTTACTTTTATTTTATTTGCGAATGTGAATTAGAACGCAACTATACTATACTACGTTACAGTATCCTTCAGAAATGGAAGCTATTTACTGTGATTTTATCTCAATTAAAGGGTGCCTATCTAAATCTGTATTATATTTAATGTCAGATGCTTCCATATTTTACAAAGGAACACAAACAGAGGTTTATAACTAAGTTTTATATTTTTCTGTGGAAATATTAAAAAAAGTAGACCTAAAGGGTCGACACAGAAAAAAACAATTTAATTATTGACCTAAAGTAAATAGGTAAATTTAATAATGAAAAAGTTGAAAACTTTAATTTTAATTTCACTTTGGGGGAACCATTTGTTATGATAGCACCGCAGTTTTGGGGGGGGGGGGTTTGATTTTGGAAAATTTAATTTTTTTGTGATTAGGGATTTAGAGCTCCGCAGCCACATATATCTTGTGTTGGCAAAATTTCTCTTTTATCATTGATCCAATTTTAAAATGAAAAAGTTGAAAACTTTAATTTTAATTTCACTTTGGGGGAACCATTTGTTATGATAGCACCGCAGTTTTGGGGGGGGGGGTTTGATTTTGGAACATTTAATTTATTTGTGATTAGGGATTTAGAGCTCCGCAGCCACATATATCTTGTGCTGGCAAAATTTCTCTCTGATCAGTGATCCAATTTTAAAGGTTAATAGATACAAAATAAAAAAAATCTAAGTGTTTAATTTGTACTTTCAACAATTAATTGATTGATACTGATGCATCGTTATTATTCTACAGCTATATTGCCCGACTCTTCTACCTGTTATTAGGTATGTTACTGTCTTATGCATTTCTAATTCCATGTGCCTTGTTAGTTATGTTTAGTTTAAATAACGATCCAAAAACATTTCATATTTCTTCAAAAACTAAACGTCCACTCAACTCCTTTTAAATTTGTCGGACCTAAGCTGGAACCTGGAGCTGAAAATAAATTTCCTGAGTAAAGTTCGTCAAAAAATCCTGCTCCTAAAAAAATTCTTGAATGTAAATTAACTTTATTAATGATTTTAATTGTTATTACTCAGTAACTAAAATAAAACAAACGATGCTAGAGAGAGTCTCTTAGTTTAGACATAGCAATCGCGTTAAAAAAAAAAAAAGGTTTCTCAATTGCTGGCGTAGATAGAAAAAAATTATTGATGAACTCGAAGATGCCAGCCGTAGCAGAAAGAAGAAACTAGTAGTCATTTTAAATTTTCTAGGTTCTAACTTAGGGATTAGTGACTAGTCTAGTGCTACAGTTACGGGAATACTGTTTATAAAGTAAAAAGCCTATTTAAAAAAATAAATTTCAAATATGTCATGCCCTAAGCCAAATTTATTTTATAATTGATTTATTATATATTTTTTCTGAATTAAGTAAATTACTATTATTTGGAGGCTGTTGTTTGTTTGCTAACTTAGCGTCGTTAATGTCAACACGGCCTAGATTGATGAACTTCTTTTATTTTTAGTGTTTGTTCACGTGATGTGGAGGTTGATCGATAATACTAAAAATAAAATGAATGTCATTGAAATTTGATCAAATGATGATTTGAAAGTTGTGACAAGGCTTCTGTAACGTACCCTATATGTGTGGGTGATGATGTTACTTCTAGATTTGTATTTATCGCTTACACTGTTCACCCACCTTTACATACACGTCCATGTCTATCAAAAGAAGCATCAGAAAAACTCCCTGAATTAGCATCATGATATGTGTTAACTGATCAACGTACACACAATAAAATAATATCTCAATAGATCAGAAGCAACATATAATTCTTTATATACTTCTTCCATTTCACAAATCAACATTAAGATGCTGTCCCATAACTAAATGATCATAGCATGTGTTATGGTGGACTAGCGGACTGGACCGTACCGATAGCCAGCCAAGGAAACAGCGCGCATGCGCAGAGAGACTGGACAGAGTGTGTGTGTTTATGAACCGTGTTCCCGACGCAAGCAGAAAGTCAACCCCTGATTCTCTTTGTCGTCTATCCTCAGGGCCTGATGACATATTTGATGGTGTAGAAAGTGAAGTAGACATGGATTCTGTTTGTATGATCAAACAAATCAGTTTACAGATCAGACCAACAGACCCAGGAGTCCTTGCTAAAGAGTCACTTAAAGATTCTTTTGTGTCTACAGTAATGAGATATTGTCAAGAGGGCTGGCCGTCCTCTACAAACAAAGAACACTTGATCAAGGAGACAGCTAATTTAGCAGGTTTAAACAATTTTCAAGACTCACGATCCGTGGTGTCGAATTGTCTATTTTATGGTTCAAGAAAAAAACAAGCTCAAGTTCTCCTAAACCTTCATACAGGACATTTTGGAATCGAGCGGATGAAACAGTTAGCCAGATCATCTGTATATTGGCCTGGACTTGATACTCAAATCATGGAGATAGGTCGAACATGCCAAGCATATGCAGAACACGCCAGAGATCCAAACAAAGCAAGTATCCAACCATGGATGTTGCCAGAAAAACCATGGAGTCGAGTGCATATTGATCATGCCATTAACTTTAAGGGATCACATTGGCTGGTGGTGATGGATGCTTATTCAAAGTACCCGTGTTTCGACAAGACAACATCTACATCGACCAAAGCCACCATTGATCTTCTGGAGGAAGATTTTGCTCATTTCGGCTATCCACACACCATAGTCAGTGACAATTCTACTTGCTTCATCTCAGAAGAATTTAAGCATTTGTGTAAGGAGAGGGGAATTAAACATCTTGCAGGCGCTTCCTACTATCCTGCTACGAATGGAGCTGCAGAATGACTGATTCAAAGTTTCAAGAGTTCACTAAAGAAATCCTCATTACCTTTAAAGGAATCTCTACACGACTTTCTGCGTCAGTATCGTAGGACATCATTGGCAAGTGGATTATCACCAACTGCTGAAAAATCGGCAAATAAGAACACTTATTGATACTCTAGTTCCCTCACCTGCTCATCGAGTTCCCTCATCTGCTGATCGAGCACAGGGACAACATCTTAAAGAAATAGCCGTCCGCAATGGAACAAACAGAAATCCTAGTCGATCATTTAACCGGGGATATCCATTTTACCATAGAGTATATGGAACAGCAACAGACTCTAAACCACGATGGGCATCTTAAGCCCGACTTGCCAGATAAACCTTATTTCCCTCATTTTATGCTCTTACTTTATAGCAATATGATTATCATGTATACTTTACTAATATTTCATTCACATCTGTACTGATTTTTAATACAAAAAGCAACGCCAAAACGTCTTCTTCAGTCCCATTTACTGGATCTTCATTTTGGGTATTATTAAGGTGTCCTTAATACAAAAAAAACACTGGATTCTTGGTCTTCATTGGACCCTAAAACCAGAGTCCCTGCTATTGTAAACTTTCATTGGATGTTGGTTAACAGGAATTCTAACCCGTTAGACCATTATTTTGACCCGTTATTTTTTCTACCTTCTTCCCCCCATGATACGTCACTGCACACTTTGCAGTTCACGCCCATGAACTATATTCATATGTTCTGATGTCCCAACCACTTTTAAACCCATTTTTTTAAATATTTGACACCATACTTATTCTGAGACAATCCATTTTCCGAAAAGAAAATATTTCGCAACAAACGAAGCTGCGTTAAAAAAAAAATCTCTCCATTATTTATGGTAGTGGTCGGGAATTATATTTAACGCACCATCGAACAAATTAATAAACATAATTTCTTTTAAAAATTGAGAATTATTTTTTTTTTATCTTACTACTATATTTTGTTATTAAGAATTAGTCCACAATTCACACCAGAGACCTAATATATGTAAGAAGATTACAATATTCTAAAAGTAGGATCGAAGCAGGTGGAATATACTTTTGAAAGATTAATCCACTCTAGAAAAACAATGAATCCCATAACGCACTTTGTTAAGCATAATTACCTAAATATCAAATTCTCTTAAACACTTAAACTTATAGTATTGCTTTCACAGTATGAGATGTAATTATTATTTTAAAACATAACATAAATAGTCTAAAAGAGCAAAGTTTGTGCTAAAATGTTATATAACATATTTGCTGAATACAAAAAAGTAAAATTAATGTACATACAAAAATCTTTAGATGTATCAACACAAAATTTTACACAATTATTCAAAATGGTTTCCCTTGAAAAAAAAATATGTTTAACAATTACGCACTATTTTTTAAAATATAAAATAATGAAATATATTAATATGATTTTAAAAGTTTATTTCAATTACTACTCACCTACTGATATCACCTACTGATATCATTGTATTTCATGTGTGCCACAATGTTAGTGATATTCACTGGTGATCTACTGATATCATTGTATTTTATGTGTGCCACAATGTTAGAGATATTCACTGGTGACCTACTGATATCATTGTATTTCATGTGTGCCACAATGTTAGTGACAGTCACTGGTGACCTACTGATATCATTGTATTTTATGTGTGCCACAATGTTGGTGACATTCACTGGTGACCTACTGATATCATTGTATTTCATGTGTGCCACAATGTTAGTGACAGTCACTGGTGACCTACTGATATCATTGTATTTTATGTGTGCCACAATGTTAGAGATATTCACTGGAGACTTATTGATATCATTGTATTTTATGTGTGCCACAGGGTCAGTTGTGGTCATTGTTTACCTTCTGATATCATTGTATGTCATAGTTGTCGCACTGTCAGAGGAGATACTGTTGACTTACTGATCTCGTCGTCTTTCATGGTCGCCGCACTATATTAGCTGATCATACTGATCATGCGGTAGTTACTGTTGTCAAGATTAAACCAATTAGACGTCAGGAAGTTATAGATAACTCTAGGCTAGGGCAGATATGAAAGGTTTATTTTTCCTCGGTCATTGGAAGATTTTATCTACATTGGAAATCTGCACAAGGGTCACAATTGAGATTCAACGTTAATTGTAATTCAGTGAATGTCTAGTGGCTTGTGAACAACTAATCACGACAAAATGTATAATCATTGCTGGGTCTGTAAGTGTTCTAGGTTCCTGCTCAATTAGACATGTGCTATTTGGATGCACGATTTCATAACAAACAAAATGACTAAGATAATTGGACAATTCCATTAAGAAACTTTAATTTCAATGCATTCTTAAAGTTAGAATCGAAGTCAAGTGGACGAGCCACTTAGACATTATTATACATTTTCACCGTACTATTGGTTAAGCATTTTTAAATATATATAAATTGTTATTAAAGTATGAATTTTATAGCTTTCTACTACACTACATAAGATGTAAAAAATTATTTAAATAAATGGTTTTTATTTTCTTTGAGTACAACAATTTTATTTAAAATTAATTTTTAAAAAAAATGAAAGTACAAAAAATTACTTAATATCAATAAAAATACATTTCAACATTGATCCAAAATCCAAATTCGAATAAGGTTTATTAATAAACTCCTTTGGAAAAAAAACAACACTTTAAACGTTTACAAACTTTAAAGAAAAAAATTAAACCAAATAGATCTATAACTATATTTTTTTTTAAAGTTCTTTTGATCTGCTATTATTAAAGAGTCAATAAACATTTTTTTAAAATTTTCCCACCCTCCTTTTACAAATGGGTTTAAACGAAGTAGATCGATTCCATTTGCTTTTGTTTTCAATTTCCAGGCTTTTATTTAGAACAATTTAATACAGACGGTGTCATCCATTAATTATGTCAACAAAAAATGGTGAGAGGGTGTTTGGAAATGTATGGTCACTTCATTTATCACTAGCCAATATAAAGTCTTTTGAATACATCATTGCAATGTGTTAATTCATATTCTTTGTGCTACTCTATCAAATGTTTGTCATGGTGTAGTGGGCGAAAATAAAAATGTCGTGTATCGTTCGTTCCTCTGTCCGTTTCTGTCGGTATCAAGTGAATGGGTGAATGTGTGCAAGCATTGAGTGTGTGCGCTTGGTGTGTCAATGTGTGTCTCTGGTTATTAATATTTGTGTTCTCCAATATCTGTAGTCATATGTTAATTTTTTTGGTTGTAATAAGCGATTGCTACTTTTTGTTTAGTCACAGAGAAGAAAAGAAGAAACCGACATTACCGCTATGTTAAAACAATGACGGACAACAACAGTGTTTATTTTAATAGAGAATTATTTTTTAAACATTGCCCCTATTTACCACTTTTCTTCAACACTGACTCACACAACACATCACAACCCGACCCTTTCAATGTGCTTAATGTTTCAAACTCACATAGCGATCAACCAACTTTATAAAATAGACCATGTTATACTCATGTTTACACTGCACAAACATAGAAACCCAGTTAACAGCATTCAACAGACAATCATATCCTCATATGTCAGAACCTTATAGCAACCCCCCAACTTCATTAAACATATTTTATTAACCAAACAGCCATTGACATCCAATCTATTAACATGCTCTGTACACATCATTATCAATGGAAAACATACATAAATCAGCGGGATCAAATTCCATTTTCAGTGGTTCTCATTGTGATATAATATCTCAGTGGTTCTCAATTTGTTATATTATCTCAGTGGTTCTCAATATGGTAGATTATCGGTTTAACGTTCTGTATATTTAACATAAAGAAAACAAAATGTTAAATTTACAAAGGTAACGTTCAAATATTTTTTTTAAAAGAACATCACGATGTATCAAGGTCAAGGCTATTAACATTCATTAAAAAAATGAAAGAAGGTCATTGTTCAAAATTAGTTTGGAAAGATGGACAAGTTTTGTCAGTTCTTGTAGATCAAAGAAAAAATGACAGTATTCCCTGTTGGTCGGTGCTGGTTCTCTTATATTTCAGATACTAAATCTACTACTGATTTCTGTTCAATGTTAAAGCTTGCTCTCTTATTTTGAAACACTTTTCTATTATTGCTTGTTTATTTTGATGCTCATTGCTCATTTTGATGTTTATATTTCATTTAAAACGTGTGTTTCTATTTTGTTGTAATAATTTTTTTGTTTCTAACAACACTGCTTAAAAACTAACTCTAAAATTGTATTTCTTTTCTACCTTGTTAGTAAGACATTTGAAATAAATGTGTATGGAAAGAAATAATACATTATAGACCTTCAAAGTATTTCATAACAAGAAATTTGGAGATTGGAGTAAATATTTAATAAATATTTGCTGGTATTTTTTCTCGTCAATCAAATAGTTAAACAAGTTTTTTGTGTGTATTTAACTCGGGTATTTTAGAAACTTAATATTTTCAGGTTTTTTAAAATGAAAATGTAAGCAAATATAAATTTAACCAGGTGTTGCCCTAACTTTAACCTAAAAGATCTCTAGTTGTGTTTATTTTGTATATTATGCAGTTTTTTTTTTTTTAAACTATCAGCGAATTTTGGTTACGTCAATATATATTATGTTAAATATGCTTAACTCTTCATATTAAAGATGTTTCAGAAATCTCTACAAGAGATAGTCCTGGAGTTCGATCCTTACATTTAAGGATATAATACAAATGAACGGCTGCAATGTCCTGCCTTCAATCCTCAATCTTAATTTCGCAGTATGTTCTTTTCTTTCTGTCCGTCTTACACAATCTTCGGACGGTTCATTAACTGAAATGATCGAGCTGCAAATTCGCAAACAAACTTTTTGCTGATGACAAAACGTTGTGTTTTACGTTCAGTCCTTCAACAAGTGTTCAAAGGTTACAAAAGAAGATACGATGGATAACTCGTGGCCGAACAACGCTATTTTAGTTAGTTTTATTATGGTAACAACTTTGATACACTGACTTGATGGGTGCTCCATTCTTTTTTAATTAATGGATTAATCGCAACATTTATGACACCCTGAGTTTGTTCTTTTTTTGTTGTTTTTTTGTTTTTTGGGGGGGGGGGGTTCTTTCTTTTTTTTTCACTGATAGGATTGTAACAACTATGAAAGACTGAGTGTATGGGTAACCCATGCTTTTTTAGTTAGTGGTTTGATTGCAACGATTATGACACTCTGAGTTTTTTTGGACCCCTTTCTTTCTTAGTTACTGAAATCAATGAAACATTTCTCTATGTTTGAAGTTGGAAACCTTTAACATTTAATGTTTTGAAATATTAATTTAGTCATTCTCCTTTAAACAAGCGAACAATTGGTTTGTGGATTGGTCCTTACCTATGATATACGAGTCTTTTCTGTTGTGGTGGAATCTTTCTTTAATTTCAGAGGCCACATTTATACTTGATTTCTGTTTAATTCAATAGTTTGGTTTCCAATTTTGGAACATTTCCCAATTGTTCATGTCTATTTTGATGCTGTTTGCTAATTTTGGTGTGTTTTTTTCCAATTTGAAGTTGTCTGTCTCGTTTGTCGTATTATTTTTTTTTCAACAACACAGTTTAATATCTCGGTATTAAATTGTGCAAATGAATTTAATTTCTTTCTGGTTATATAAACATCTGAAATGAATTAGTCTGAATTGAAATAACAAAGGTTAGATCTTTAAATAGTATGAAAAAAAAATTGGCTGAGGGAGTAAATATTTAATAGTTTTTTCCTATTCAAGGGAAATAAATACACATGTTTTTGTAAATATAACTCGAGATTTTCAGAATATTATTAGTTTCAGTTTTTGTAAAGAAAAAATAACCAAATAAACTTTGAGCAGAAAAATCACTAAATTTATCTATAAAGTAACTAATATACACATGTTTTTGTAAATATAACTCGAGATTTTCAGAATATTATTAGTTTCAGTTTTTGTAAAGAAAAAATAACCAAATAAACTTTGAGCAGAAAAATCACTAAATTTATCTATAAAGTAACTAATTTTGTTTATTTTTTTTACTATGCAGTTTACCGAAAACTATGAGCTAAATTTGTTTACGTCATTATATTCCATGTTAAAATGCCTTTATGTTGTTTTCGAATTATACAAGAGATAGTCATCTTGATTTCGATCCTTACGTTTAAGGACATAATTCAAATCAATAACTGGAAGTTCGTAATTTAAATCGTTCAGCCTTAGTTCGCATTTATTGTTTTAATTAGTTCTTGCTGTGTGACACATTTTTCGGTCGGACGTCTAATTAACCCACTTCCTTCAACATATCGAGCTTTAAATTCGCTAACAGACTTGTTGCTGATGACAACAATTTTGCCCAATGTTTAGCCCTTCAACAATATTTCAAAGGTAACAAAAAGGAATATGATGGATGACATATGGGGCCCCAACGCAATTTTAGTTAGTTTATAACTGTAACAACTGTTATACATTATGTTAATGGGCACTTCACGCCTTTTTAGTTAGTGATTTGAATGAACAAAATATGATACCCCGAGTTTATTAACGCCCTACGTAGTTTTAGTTACTGATATGATTGTAACAACTATGATTCACCAAGTTCGTAGGTGACCCAATATAGTTATCAAATTACTATATTAACTCTTAAAACTCTATATGTTAATTAAAACCATTTCAATCGAACATTTACAATGGATCCTAACAAATTTAATTGCTCTCCGGATCCAAAATCAGAACGGCATTGTTATTCAAGCCACATAGCAATATTTATATTGCCCCACATCATGTAACCACAAGGCAGCCCGAATTAGTTTGATGTAAATAAATATTGAACTGTCCTTGGTAGGAAAATACATCTGTGTTTCATTATCAATAGTTTGATGAAATTGGTGTTATGTCAGCTACATTACATTAGTGTACGTGTAATTTCAAGCAACGCATAATTTACTTAAAAGAAAAATACACACATATACACATATATATGTATTGATCTAAATTTATATATGTAGCTCTCTCTGTCTCTCTCTCTCTCTCTATATATATATATATATATATATAAATCTATATATATATAATTTTTATTACTTATGAATTAGGAAACCAGTCCAAACAAGCCCAGTGACATTCTGTTTAGCTTAAACTTGCCTAGCCAGATTTTCTTTTTTCCTTTAAAATCTTTCCTGTTTCTGGAGCAATATAATTACTATTTCTACGTTAAAAAGATCCATTTGGTCAAGATGGGCGTCTCTAAAAATTTAAAATAATTACGTTCGTGCTAAGATTTATGTCATGTTTTCGGTGCGTCTTTGTTTTATTTATTTGTCTTGATTTTGTGTTTCTTTCAAGTGTGTATTTTTAAATGTCTCATAGTTGTTCATTGTCCATACATAATAATTCTCAATAATCATATCTCTCAAATGTGTGTTCTGCATACACCGATACTCGACAGATCAGCTCCATCCGCCAATATCTCATAGTTGCTCATTGTCCATAAATAACAATTCTCGATAATCATATCTCTCACTTTTTTGTTCTGCACACACCGATACTCGACAGATCAGCTCCATCCGCCAATATCTCATAGTTGCTCATTGTCCATAAATAACAATTCTCGATAATCATATCTCTCACTTTTTTGTTCTGCACACACCGATACTCGACAGATCAGCTACATCCGTCAATACCTCACATTTCATGCAACAAAAACCCTAGTCTGTGATCTAGTTTTCTCTCGTCTTGACTATTGTAACTCTATCAGGCTCACCTAAAAACACTGAGTAGACAAATTACACAAGTTTCAAGACTCAGCCACACGGCTAATTCTAAAGGCAAGAAAACGTGATCAGGTCACACCACGACTTCATTCACTTCATTGGCCTCCTTTACAAACACGGACTCACTGCAAAGTCTCTGTTCTCTGCCACAACTGTTTATTGAAACACTCTCCGCCCTATCTAACCAAACTTCTCTCCGTCTATTCCCCCCTTCGACAGCTTCACTCCTCCGCCGATGCGCGTATTCTTTCTGTCCCCAAGACTCGCACAAAAACATACGATGAACGATCGTTCTATTGCTGTGCACCCAAACAATGAAATTCTCTTCCATTACACATCGTCAATGTACCGACCATCACATCCTTCAAAACAGCCTTTTAAACTCTACATTCCGGACTGATTCCCAAATCTGAAGAAAAAATGATGCTACTGGGTGTCGTCCATGGTTTGGCAAGTAAATAGTTTTAAATAAATATCTGTTTTGTTTTATTTAATCAATGTATGTAATTAATTTTTTTTTTTTTTTAAATTATGTTTGTTAAAATGTATGTACAGCGTGGTAAGCCCTACCCTAGGTTGGGGTACCACGCTGTATAAAACTATTTATAATAATAAAATATTATTGCAACCCGATCTACAACTTGTCGGTTGTAACTCCATCGGACCTGTTTTTTAAAATTTCAGAGGCGTTTGAGAATTTCAGAATTTCAGATGTAAAGATGAGTTTGTAAAATGTGTGTGTAAAGTCTCCATTTGTTTTAATTTGAATTTTATTCTAATTGTTAAAATGTATTTACTGTGAACGGACTGTTACGACAGTCTTACTAAATTAAAGCTGCATGAAACATATTTGAAAAAAAACTATAATGTATATAATCATGTCTGCAGAGTTTGCGGAAATCATGAGATACTATAGTGCAACAATCACGTGACACGATAATACAGCATTCACGTGACACTATGTGGTAGCTATCACATGAAGACTTATGGCAGCATTCATTTGACACTTAATGGAAGCAGTCACGTGACACTCTATGGCAGCGGTGCCGTGACACTAAATGACTGCAGTCAAATGACATAGTTTGTCAGTAGTCACGTGACCAGCTATCGCAGCGCCCACACAAACTATAAACATTGTGGTAATGTATGAACAATTTCCCGAACGTTGTACTGTAATTCTTAGCCTGACCCTTTTTTCTGCTAGCCTCCAACTACCATCAAATTACACTATCAACATCACGTAACTTGACCAAAACAAATTGATCCGCCCCATCACCCCTTCTCAAAGTTTTTATTTTTCTTTTTTTTCAAAATAAAACTAGCAACGATTATAAAGATAAAACTAGCAACATTTATAAGGATAAAAATAGCAACATTTATAACGATAAAGCTAGAAACATTTATAAAAATAAAACTAGCGATTTTTATAAAGATTAACTAGCAACAATTATAAAGATATAACTAGAAACATTTAGAAAGATGAAACTAGCAACATTTATAAAGATATAACTAGCATCATTTATAAATATATAACTAATAACATTTATAAAGATAAAACTAGCAACATTTATACAGATATAACACGAAACAATTATAAAGATATAACTAGAAACATTTATAAAGAAAAAACTAGTATATTTATACAGATAAAAAAGCAACTTTTATAAAGATAAAACTAGAAACATTTATAAAGATAAAACTAGCGACATTTATAAAGATAAAGCTAGCAACGATTATAAAGGAATACGGGCACTGAGAAAGAAGAAGACAGTTAGGTAAGGATTTTATTTTAATGCTATTAGTGTTTTGAAGCGTTCAACTCTCATGCCTTCATGATAATTACAGGTTATTTGCATTCATCTCTTAACCACAACTCAGATGTTGACATGCATATTTTTATGTTACTGACTTCAATGTATTAAAGTTGTAACACTAATTAGACGTAAAAACAAACACGGACGCCCATGAAATCAATGCATCATAAATGTGACTGTCAAATCACTTTAAAATAAAAACATTCGCCGCCCATGAAATCAATCTATCAGAGGTGTTACAATCATAAGAGGATAAAACCTGAGGGACCCCTGGCTGAGCTCAATGTTATTTTTAATTCACAAACACATGCATGCAGATAAATTGCTAATTTCATTCTTTGTCAAAAGCACGATTACTGTGAATATACATTAATACAAGCAAGTAGTGATATCTCATACTGATGTAAATATATAAAAGTATTATAAGACCGTTGTAAGAACTCATATGGGAATAGATAGCAGTATTACAAGGCAGTTGTGAGAACTCATATGGGAATATATGGCAGTATTACAAGGCAGTTGTGAGAACTCATATGGGAATATAAAACAGTAATACAAGGCAGTAGTGAGAACTCATATGGGAATATGTAACAGTATTCCAAGGCAGTTGTGAGAACTCATATGGGCATTTATAACAGTATTACAAGGCAGTTGTAAGAACCCATATGGGAATATATAGCAGTATTACAAGGCAGTTGTGAGAACTCATATGGGAATATATAGCAGTATTACAAGGCAGTTGTTAGAACTCATATGGGAATATATAACAGTATTACAAGGCAGTTGTAAGAACTCATATGGTAATATATAACAGTATTACAAGGCAGTTGTTAGAACTCATATGGGAATATATAACAGTATTACAAGGCAGTTGTGATAACTCATATGGGAATATATAACAGTATTACAAGGCAGTTGTGAGAACTTATATGGGAATATATAACAGTGTTACAAGGCAGTTGTGAGAACTCATATGGGAATATATAACAGTATTACAAGGCAGTTGTGAGAACTCATATGGGAATATATAACAGTATTACAAGGCAGTTGTGAGAACTCATATGGGAATATATAACAGTATTACAAGGCAGTTGTGAGAACTCATATGGGAATATATAA
>CAXITT010001367.1:10167-101174 GCA_964033795.1 Lymnaea stagnalis
ACTCCCATGAGTACAAGTCCAAACTCCCATGAGTACAAGTCTAAACTCCCATGAGTACAAGTCTAAACTCCCATGAGTACAAGTCTAAACTCCCATGAGTACAAGTCCAAACTCCCATGAGTACAAGTCCAAACTCCCATGAGTACAAGTCTAAACTCCCATGAGTACAAGTCCAAACTCCCATGAGTACAAGTCTAAACTCCCATGAGTACAAGTCCAAACTCCCATGAGTACAAGTCTAAACTCCCATGAGTACAAGTCCAAACTCCCATGAGTACAAGTCCAAACTCCCATGAGAACAAGTCTAAAATCCCATGAGTACAAGTCCAAACTCCCATGAGTACAAGTCTAAACTCCCATGAGTACAAGTCTAAACTCCCATGAGTACAAGTCCAACTCCAATGAGTACAAGTCCAAACTTCCATGAGTACAAGTCTAAACTCCCATGAGTACAAGTCCAAATTCCCATGAGTACAAGTCTAAACTCCCATGAGTACAAGTCTAAACTCCCATGAGTACAAGTCTAAACTCCCATGAGTACAAGTCTAAACTCCCATGAGTACAAGTCTAAACTCCAATGAGTACAAGTCTAAACTCCCATGAGTACAAGTCTAAACTCCCATGAGTACAAGTCCAAACTCCCATGAGTACAAGTCTAAACTCCCATGAGTACAAGTCTAAACTCCCATGAGTACAAGTCTAAACTCCCATGAGTACAAGTCCAAACTCCCATGAGTACAAGTCTAAACTCCCATGAGTACAAGTCCAAACTCCCATGAGTACAAGTCTAAACTCCCATGAGTACAAGTCCAAACTCCCATGAGTACAAGTCTAAAATAACTATATGTACCAGGAGATCCAGAAACTATGTATACCAGATGAGTCAGTAAATATATATACCAGGAGAGTCAGTAACTATTTTTAACAGGAGAGTAACCAATTATGGGTCTACCAGAGTCAAGAATTGCTAAGAAAATGTTATTGAACAGCGTCTCATGGAGAATCGGTAGCCCTTGCAAGAGCACAAACTAGGTATCTGTTAGTGTGGAGCCTGGGCCAGAGCCCCACCTAGGAATCTGTTAGTGTGAAGCCTGGGCCAGAGCCCTAACCTAGGTATCCGTTAGTGTGAAGTCTGGGCCAGAGCCCCAACTAGGTAGCTGTTAGTGTGAAGCCTGGACCAGAGCCCAAACTAGGTATCCGTTAGTGTGCTGCCAGGGCCAGATCCCAACCTAGGTATCTGTTAGTGTGAAGCCTGGGCCAGAGCCCCAACTAGGTATCTTATAGTGTGAAGCCTGGGCAAGAGCCCCACCTAGGTATCTGTTAGTGTGAAGACTGGGCCAGAGCCCCAACTAGGTATCTGTTAGTGTGAAGCCTGGGCCTGAGCCCCACCTAGGTATCTGTTAGAGTGGAGCCTGGGCCAGAGCCCAAACTAGGTATCTGTTAGTGTGGTGCCTGGGCCAGAGCCCCACCTAGGTATCTGTTAGTGTGGTGCCTGGGCCAGAGCCCAACCTAGGTATCTGTTAGTGTGGAGCCTGGGCCAGAGCCCCACCTAGGTATCTGTTAGTGTGGAGCCTGGGCCAGAGCCCCACCTAGGTATCTGTTAGTGTGGAGCCTGGGCCAGAGCCCCACCTAGGTATCTGTTAGTGTGGAGCCTGGGCCAGAGCCCCACCTAGGTATCTGTTAGTGTGGAGCCTGGGCCAGAGCCCCACCTAGGTATCTGTTAGTGTGGAGCCTGGGCCAGAGCCCCACCTAGGTATCTGTTAGTGTGGAGCCTGGGCCAGAGCCCCACCTAGGTATCTGTTAGTGTGGAGCCTGGGCCAGAGCCCAAACTAGGTATCCGTTAGTGTGGTGCCTGGGCCAGAGCCCCACCTAGGTATCTGTTAGTGTGGTGCCTGGGCCAGAGCCCCACCTAGGTATCCGTTAGTGTGGAGCCTGGGCCAGAGCCCCACCTAGGTATCTGTTAGTGTGGAGCCTGGGCCAGAGCCCAAACTAGGTATCCGTTAGTGTGGTGCCTGGGCCAGAGCCCCACCTAGGTATCTGTTAGTGTGGTGCCTGGGCCAGAGCCCCACCTAGGTATCCGTTAGTGTGGTGCCTGGGCCAGAGCCCCACCTAGGTATCCGTTAGTGTGGTGCCTGGGCCAGAGCCCCACCTAGGTATCCGTTAGTGTGGTGCCTGGGCCAGAGCCCCACCTAGGTATCCGTTAGTGTGGTGCCTGGGCCAGAGCCCCACCTAGGTATCCGTTAGTGTGGTGCCTGGGCCAGAGCCCCACCTAGGTATCCGTTAGTGTGGTGCCTGGGCCAGAGCCCCACCTAGGTATCCGTTAGTGTGGTGCCTGGGCCAGAGCCCCACCTAGGTATCCGTTAGTGTGGTGCCTGGGCCAGAGCCCCACCTAGGTATCCGTTAGTGTGGTGCCTGGGCCAGAGCCCCACCTAGGTATCCGTTAGTGTGGTGCCTGGGCCAGAGCCCAACCTAGGTATCCGTTAGTGTGGTGCCTGGGCCAGAGCCCCACCTAGGTATCCGTTAGTGTGGTGCCTGGGCCAGAGCCCCACCTAGGTATCCGTTAGTGTGGTGCCTGGGCCAGAGCCCAACCTAGGTATCCGTTAGTGTGGTGCCTGGGCCAGAGCCCCACCTAGGTATCCGTTAGTGTGGTGCCTGGGCCAGAGCCCAACCTAGGTATCCGTTAGTGTGGTGCCTGGGCCAGAGCCCCACCTAGGTATCCGTTAGTGTGGTGCCTGGGCCAGAGCCAAAACTAGATATCCGTTAGTGTGGTGCCTGGGCCAGAGCCCCACCTAGGTATCTGTTAGTATGGTTCCTGGGCCATAGCCCCACCTAGGTATCCGTTAGCGTGGAGCCTGGGCCAGAGCCCTACCTAGGTATCCGTTAGTGTGGAGCTTTGGCCAGAGCCCAAACTAGGTATCCGTTTGTGTTGTGCCTGGGCCAGAGCCCAACCTAAGTATCTGTTACTGTGATGCCTGGGCCTGAGCCCCAACCTAGGTATCTGTTAGTGTGGAGCCTGGGCCAGAGCCCCACCTAGGTATCTGTTAGTGTGGAGCCTAGGCCAGAGCCAAAACTAGGTATCCGTTAGTTTGGAGCCTGGGCCTGAGCCCCTCCAAGGTATCCGTTAGTGTGAAGCCTGGGCCAGAGCCCAACTTAGGTATCTGTTAGTGTGAAGCCTGGGCCAGAGCCCCAACTAGGTATCTGTTAGTGTGAAAACTGGGCCAGCGTCCCACCTAGGTATCTGTTAGACCGTTAGTGTGAAGCCTGGGCCAGAGCCCAACTTAGGTATCTGTTAGTGTGAAGCCTGGGCCAGAGCCCCAACTAGGTATCTGTTAGTGTGAAAACTGGGCCAGCGTCCCACCTAGGTATCTGTTAGTTGAAGCCTGGGCGAAGCACCACCTAGGTATCTGTTAGTGTGGAGCCTTGGCCAGAGCCCAAACTAGGTATCAGTTAATGTCGAGCCTGGGCCTGAGCCCCACCAAGGTATCCGTTAGTTTGAAGCCTGGGCAAATACCCCACCTAGGTATCTGTTAGTGTGAAGCCTGGGCCAGAGCCCCAACTAGGTATCTATTAGTGTGAAGCCTGGGCAAGAGCCCCACCTAGGTATCTGTTAGTGTGAAGCCTGGGCCAGAGCCCCATTTAGGTATCTGTTAGTGACAAGCCTGGGAATGAGCCCCACCTAGGTATCTGTTAGTGTGGAGCCTGGGCCAGAGCCCAACCTAGGTATCGGTTACTGTGAAGCCTGGGTCAGAGCCCCACTAGGTATCTATTAGTGTGAAGCCTGGGCCTGAGCCCCACCTAGGTATCTGTTAGAGTGGAGCCTGGGCCAGAGCCCAAACTAGGTATCTATTACTGTGAAGCCTGGACCAGAGCCCCAACTAGGTATCTGTTAGTGTGGAGCCTTGGCCAGAGCCCCACCTAGGTATCCATTTGTGTGGTGCCTGGGCCTGAGCCCAAACTAGGTATCCGTTAGTGTGGTGCCTGGGCCAGAGCCCAATCTAGGTATCCGTTATTGTGGAGCCTGAGCCCAAACTAGGTATCCGTTAGTGTGGTGCCTTGGCCAAAGCCCCACCTAGGTATCTGTTAGTGTGGAGCCTAGGCCAGAGCCAAAACTAGGTATCCGTTAGTGTGGAGCCTGAGCCCAAACTAGGTATCCGTTAGTGTGGTGCCTATGCCAGAGCCTCACCTAGGTATCTGTTAGTGTGGAGCCTAGGCCAGAGCCCAGCCTAGGTATCCTTCAGTATGGAGCCTGGGCCAAAGCCCAAACGAGGTATCCGTTAATGTGGTACCTGGGCCAGAGCCCCAACCTATGTATCTGTTAGTTTGGTGCCTGGGCCAGAGCCCAAACTAGGTATCCGTTATTGTTGTGCCTGGGCCAGAGCCCAAACTAAGTATCCGTTAGTGTGGTGCCTGGGCCACAGCCCCACTAGGTATTTGTCAGTGTGGTGCCTGGACCAGAGCCCTACCTAGGTATCCGTTAGTGTGGTGCCTGGGCCAGAGCCAAAACTAGATATCCGTTAGTGTGGTGCCTGGGCCAGAGCCCCACCTAGGTATCTGTTAGTATGGTTCCTGGGCCATAGCCCCACCTAGGTATCCGTTAGCGTGGAGCCTGGGCCAGAGCCCTACGTAGGTATCTGTTAGTGTGGAGCCTGGGCCAGAGCCCAAACTAGGTATCCGTTAGTGTGGTGCCTGGGCCAGAGCCCCACCTAGGTATCTGTTAGTGTGGTGCCTGGGCCAGAGCCCCACCTAGGTATCTGTTAGTGTGGAGCCTGGGCCAGAGCCCCACCTAGGTATCCGTTAGTGTGGTGCCTGGGCCAGAGCCCCACCTAGGTATCCGTTAGTGTGGTGCCTGGGCCAGAGCCCCACCTAGGTATCCGTTAGTGTGGTGCCTGGGCCAGAGCCCCACCTAGGTATCCGTTAGTGTGGTGCCTGGGCCAGAGCCCCACCTATGTATCTGTTAGTGTGGTGCCTGGGCCAGAGCCCCACCTAGGTATCCGTTAGTGTGGTGCCTGGGCCAGAGCCCCACCTAGGTATCTGTTAGTGTGGAGCCTGGGCCAGAGCCCCACCTAGGTATCTGTTAGTGTGGAGCCTGGGCCAGAGCCCCACCTAGGTATCTGTTAGTGTGGAGCCTGGGCCAGAGCCCCACCTAGGTATCTGTTAGTGTGGAGCCTGGGCCAGAGCCCCACCTAGGTATCTGTTAGTGTGGAGCCTGGGCCAGAGCCCCACCTAGGTATCTGTTAGTGTGGAGCCTGGGCCAGAGCCCCACCTAGGTATCTGTTAGTGTGGAGCCTGGGCCAGAGCCCCACCTAGGTATCTGTTAGTGTGGAGCCTGGGCCAGAGCCCCACCTAGGTATCTGTTAGTGTGGAGCCTGGGCCAGAGCCCCACCTAGGTATCTGTTAGTGTGGAGCCTGGGCCAGAGCCCCACCTAGGTATCTGTTAGTGTGGAGCCTGGGCCAGAGCCCCACCTAGGTATCTGTTAGTGTGGAGCCTGGGCCAGAGCCCCACCTAGGTATCTGTTAGTGTGGAGCCTGGGCCAGAGCCCCACCTAGGTATCTGTTAGTGTGGAGCCTGGGCCAGAGCCCCACCTAGGTATCTGTTAGTGTGGAGCCTGGGCCAGAGCCCCACCTAGGTATCTGTTAGTGTGGAGCCTGGGCCAGAGCCCCACCTAGGTATCTGTTAGTGTGGAGCCTGGGCCAGAGCCCCACCTAGGTATCTGTTAGTGTGGAGCCTGGGCCAGAGCCCCACCTAGGTATCTGTTAGTGTGGAGCCTGGGCCAGAGCCCCACCTAGGTATCTGTTAGTGTGGAGCCTGGGCCAGAGCCCCACCTAGGTATCTGTTAGTGTGGAGCCTGGGCCAGAGCCCCACCTAGGTATCTGTTAGTGTGGAGCCTGGGCCAGAGCCCCACCTAGGTATCTGTTAGTGTGGAGCCTGGGCCAGAGCCCCACCTAGGTATCTGTTAGTGTGGAGCCTGGGCCAGAGCCCAAACTAGGTATCCGTTAGTGTGGTGCCTGGGCCAGAGCCCCACCTAGGTATCTGTTAGTGTGGAGCCTGGGCCAGAGCCCAAACTAGGTATCCGTTAGTGTGGTGCCTGGGCCAGAGCCCCACCTATGTATCTGTTAGTGTGGTGCCTGGGCCAGAGCCCCACCTAGGTATCCGTTAGTGTGGTGCCTGGGCCAGAGCCCAAACTAGGTATCCGTTAGTGTGGTGCCTGGGCCAGAGCCCCACCTAGGTATCTGTTAGTGTGGAGCCTGGGCCAGAGCCCAAACTAGGTATCCGTTAGTGTGGTGCCTGGGCCAGAGCCCCACCTAGGTATCTGTTAGTGTGGTGCCTGGGCCAGAGCCCCACCTAGGTATCCGTTAGTGTGGAGCCTGGGCCAGAGCCCCACCTAGGTATCTGTTAGTGTGAAGCCTGGGCCAGAGCCCCAACTAAGTATCTGTTAGTGTGAAGCCTGGGAATGAGCCCCACCTAGGTATCTGTTAGTGTGGAGCCTGGGCCAGAGCCCCAACTAGGTATCCGTTAGTGTGGTGCCTGGGCCAGAGCCCCACCTAGGTATCCGTTAGCGTGGAGCCTGGGCCAGAGCCCTACGTAGGTATCCATTAGTGTGGAGCCTGGGCCAGAGCCCCACCAAGGTATTCGTTAGTGTGAAGCCTGGGCCAGAGCCCCAACTAGGTATCTGTTAGTGTGAAGCCTTCGCCAGAGCCCCACCTAGGTATCTGTTAGTGTGAAGCCTGGGCCAGAGCCCCAACTAGGTATCTGTTAAGTTGAAGACTGGGCAAGAGCCCCACCCAGGTATCTGTTAGTGTGAAGCCTGGGCCAGAGCCCCAAGTAGGTATCTGTTAGTGTGAAGCCTGGTAATGAGCCCCACCTAGGTATCTGTTAGTGTGGAGCCTGGGCCAGAGCCCAACCTAGGTATCTGTTACTGTGAAGCCTATGCCAGAGCCCCAACAAGGTATCTGTTAGTGAGGAGCCTGGGTCAGAGCCCAGCCTAGGTATCTGTTAGTGTTGGGCCTGGTCCTGAGCCCAAACTAGGTATCCGTTAGTGTGGTGCATGGGCCAGAGCCCCACCTAGGTATCTGTTAGTGTGGAGCCTAGGCCAAAGCCCAAACTAGGTATCCGTTAGTGTGGTGCCTTGGCTAGAGCCCAAAAGAGGTATCCGTTAGTGTGGTGCCTGGGCCAGAGCCCCACCTAGGTATCTGTTAGTGGGTTGCCTGTGCCAGAGACCCACCAAAGTATCCGTTACTGTGGAGCCTGGGCCAGAGCCCCACCTAGATATCCGTTAGTGAGGTGCCTGGGCAAGAGCCCCACCTAGGTATCTTTTAGTGGGTTGCCTGGGCCAGAGCCCCACCTAGGTATCCGTTAGTGGGGTGCCTGGCCCAGAGCCCAAACTAGGTATCCGTTAGTGTTGTGCCTGGCCAGAGCCCCACCTAGGTATCTGATATTGGGTTGCCTTGGCCAGAGCCCCACCAAGGTATCCGTTAGTGTGGTGCCTGGGCCAGACCCCAACCTAGGTATCTGTTAGTGTGGTGCCTGGGCCAGAGCGCCACCTAGGTGTCTGTTAGTGTTGTGCCTGGGCCAGAGCCCCACCAATGTATCTGTTAGTGTGGTGCCATGGCCAGAGCCCCACCTAGGTATCCGTTAGTGTGGTGCCTGGGCCAGAGCCCCACCTAGGTATCTGTTAGTGTGGTGCCTGGGCCAGAGCCCCACCTAGGTATCTGTTAGTGTGGAGCCTGGGCCAGAGCCCCACCTAGGTATCCGTTAGTGTGGAGCCTGGGCCAGAGCCCCACCTAGGTATCCGTTAGTGTGGAGCCTGGGCCAGAGCCCCACCTAGGTATCCGTTAGTGTGGAGCCTGGGCCAGAGCCCCACCTAGGTATCCGTTAGTGTGGAGCCTGGGCCAGAGCCCCACCTAGGTATCCGTTAGTGTGGAGCCTGGGCCAGAGCCCCACCTAGGTATCCGTTAGTGTGGAGCCTGGGCCAGAGCCCCACCTAGGTATCCGTTAGTGTGGAGCCTGGGCCAGAGCCCCACCTAGGTATCCGTTAGTGTGGAGCCTGGGCCAGAGCCCCACCTAGGTATCCGTTAGTGTGGAGCCTGGGCCAGAGCCCCACCTAGGTATCCGTTAGTGTGGAGCCTGGGCCAGAGCCCCACCTAGGTATCCGTTAGTGTGGAGCCTGGGCCAGAGCCCCACCTAGGTATCCGTTAGTGTGGAGCCTGGGCCAGAGCCCCACCTAGGTATCCGTTAGTGTGGAGCCTGGGCCAGAGCCCCACCTAGGTATCCGTTAGTGTGGAGCCTGGGCCAGAGCCCCACCTAGGTATCCGTTAGTGTGGAGCCTGGGCCAGAGCCCCACCTAGGTATCCGTTAGTGTGGAGCCTGGGCCAGAGCCCCACCTAGGTATCCGTTAGTGTGGAGCCTGGGCCAGAGCCCCACCTAGGTATCCGTTAGTGTGGTGCCTGGGCCAGAGCCCCACCTAGGTATCTGTTAGTGTGGTGCCTGGGCCAGAGCCCCACCTAGGTATCTGTTAGTGTGGTGCCTGGGCCAGAGCCCCACCTAGGTATCTGTTAGTGTGGAGCCTAGGCCAGAGCCCAAACTAGGTATCCGTTAGTTTGGAGCCTGGGCCTGAGCCCCTCCAAGGTATCTGTTAGTGTGAAGCCTGGGCCAGAGCCCAAACTAAGTATCTGTTAGTGTGAAGCCTGGGAATGAGCCCCACCTAGGTATCTGTTAGTGTGGAGCCTGGGCCAGAGCCCAACCTAGGTATCTGTTACTGTGAAGCCTGGACTAGAGCCCCAACTAGGTATCTGTTAGTGTGGAGCCTGGGCCAGAGCCCAACCTAGGTATCTTTTAGTGTGGAGCCGGGGCCTGAGCCCAAACTAGTATCCGTTAGGGTGGTGCATGGGCCAGAGTTCCACCTACGTATCTGTTAGTGTGGAGCCTGGGCCAGAGCCCCACATAGGTATCCGTTAGTGTGGGGCCTGGGCCAGAGCCCCACCTAGGTATCTGTTAGTCTGGTGCCTGGGCCAGAGCCCAACCTAGGTATCTGTTAGTGTGGAGCCTGGGCCTGAGCCCAAACTAGGTATCCGTTAGTGTGGTGCCTGGGCCAGAGCCCCACCTAGGTATCTGTTAGTTTGGAGCCTAGACCGGAGCCAAAACTAGGTATCCGTTAGTGTGGTGCCTGGGCCAGAGTCCAAACTAAGTGTTCGTTAGTGTGGTGCCTGGGCCAGAGCCCCACCTAGGTATCTGTTAGTGTGGTGCCTGGACCAAAGCTCCACCTATGTATCAGTTAGTGTGGTGCCTGGGCCTGAGCCACAACCTAGTTACCTTTTAGTGTGGAGCCTGAGCCAGAGCTACACCTAGGTATCCGTTAGCGTTGAGCCTGAGCCAGAGCCCCACCAAGGTATTCGTTAGTGTAAAGCCTGGGCCAGAGCCCCACCTAGGTAACTGTTAGTGTGAATCCTGGGCCAGAGCCCCAACTAGGTATCTGTTAAGGTGATGCCTGGGCAAGAGCCCCACCTAGGTATCTGTTAGTGTGAAGCCTGGGCCAGAGCCCCAACTAGGTATCTGTTAGTGTGAAGCCTGGGAATGAGCCCCACCTAGGTATCTGTTAATGTGGAGCCTGGGCCAGAGCCCAACCTAGGTATCTGTTACTGTGAAGCCTATGCCAGAGCTCCAACTAGGTATCTGTTAGATTGGAGCCTGGGTCAGAGCCCAACCTAGGTATCTGTTAGTGTGGAGCCTGGTCCTGAGCGCAAACTAGGTATCCGTTAGTGTGGTGCCTTGGCTAGAGCCCAAACGAGGTATCCGTTAGTGTGGTGCCTGGGCCAGAGCCCCACCTAGGTATCTGTTAGTGGGTTGCCTGTGCCAGAGACCCACCAAAGTATCCGTTACTGTGGAGCCTGGGCCAGAGCCCCACCTAGATATCCGTTAGTGTGGTGCCTGGGCCAGAGCCCCACCTAGGTATCTTTTAGTGGGTTGCCTGGGCCAGAGCCCAACCTAGGTATCCGTTAGTGGGGTGCCTGGGCCAGAGCCCAAACGAGGTATCCGTTAGTGTGGTGTCAGGGCCAGAGCCCCATCTAGGTATCTGTTAGTGGGTTGCCTGGGCACGAGCCCCACCAAGGTATCCGTTAGTGTGGAGCCTCGGCCAGAGCCCAAACTAGGTATCCGTTAGTGTGGTGACTGGGCCAGAGCCCCATCTAGGTATCCGTTAGTGTGGTGCCTGGGCCAGAGCCCCAACTAGGTATCTGTTAGTGGGTTGCCTGGGCCAGAGCCCCACCTAGGTATCTGTTAGTGTGGTGCCTGGGCCAGAGCCCCACCTAGGTATCCGTTAGTGTGGTGCCTGGGCCAGAGCCCCACCTAGGTATCTGTTAGTGTGGTGCCTGGGCCAGAGCCCCACCTAGGTATCCGTTAGTGTGGTGCCTGGGCCAGAGCCCCACCTAGGTATCTGTTAGTGTGGTGCCTGGGCCAGAGCCCCACCTAGGTATCCGTTAGTGTGGTGCCTGGGCCAGAGCCCCACCTAGGTATCTGTTAGTGTGGTGCCTGGGCCAGAGCCCCACCTAGGTATCCGTTAGTGTGGTGCCTGGGCCAGAGCCCCACCTAGGTATCTGTTAGTGTGGTGCCTGGGCCAGAGCCCCACCTAGGTGTCTGTTAGTGTTGTGCCTGGGCCAGAGCCCCACCAATGTATCTGTTAGTGTGGTGCCAGGGCCAGAGCCCCACCTAGGTATCCGTTAGTGTGGTGCCTGGGCCTGAGGCCCAACCTAGGTATCTGTTAGTGTGGAGCCTGGGCCAGAGCCCCACCTAGGTATCTGTTAGTGTGGAGCCTGGGCCAGAGCCCCACCTAGGTATCCGTTAGTGTGGTGCCTGGGCCAGAGCCCCACCTAGGTATCTGTTAGTGTGGTGCCTGGGCCAGAGCCCCACCTAGGTATCCGTTAGTGTGGTGCCTGGGCCAGAGCCCCACCTAGGTATCTGTTAGTGTGGTGCCTGGGCCAGAGCCCCACCTAGGTATCCGTTAGTGTGGTGCCTGGGCCAGAGCCCCACCTAGGTATCTGTTAGTGTGGTGCCTGGGCCAGAGCCCCATCTAGGTGTCTGTTAGTGTTGTGCCTGAGCCAGAGCCCCACCTATGTATCTGTTAGTGTGGTGCCAGGGCCAGAGCCCCACCTAGGTATCCGTTAGTGTGGTGCCTGGGCCTGAGCCCCAACCTAGGTATCTGTTAGTGTGCAGCCTGGGCCAGAGCCCCACCTAGGTATCTGTTAGTGTGGATCCTAGGCCAGAGCCCCACCTATGTATCTGTTAGTGTGAAGCCTGGGCCAGAGCCCCACCTAGGTATCTGTTAGTGTGGTGCCTGGGCCAGAGCCCCACCTAGGTGTCTGTTAGTGTTGTGCCTGGGCCAGAGCCCCAAAAATGTATCTGTTAGTGTGGTGCCAGGGCCAGAGCCCCACCTAGGTATCCGTTAGTGTGGTGCCTGGGCCAGAGCCCCACCTAGGTATCTGTTAGTGTGGAACCTAGCCCAGAGCCCAACCTAGGTATTTGTCGAATCGTAATTTACTAGTTTACGGATAACTTAGGAACTTCATTTGATAGCTTTTTTAATCTTTGTAGCGCGCTTCGCGCCTTTGCGGGTGAAGAGTGGTTTTCAAATAATCTTTATTATTATTATTATTATAAGTTAAAACAACTGTCGTTGATTCGATACATCCGTTTAATGAGCCTAACATAATTGTTTATAGTTAATCTTTATTGATAGTTATGCACACCTGTGTTGTGGGTACACATTACGGTATTATAATATTATTCCTAAACACAGCGGCGTAGGCAAGTTTTTATTTGTGGTTTGATACACACACATAGTCTACTCACTCACTTATTTACAGCTGATTTAACTGATTAATCAAGTCGTACACTTCCACACACACATTCTACTCACTCACTCATTCACAGCTGATTCAGCTGATTAATCAAGTCGTACACCTCCAAACAAATAGTCTACTCACTCACTTATTTACAGCTGATTTAACTGATTAATCAAGTCGTAAACTTCCACACTCATATTCTACTCACTAAACCATTCACAGCTGATTGAGATTGGCATTCTAGGATTGGCCTAGTGACTTACTTGTCGAAGTATAGGACTACATAGCTACTCCATCGTCTCGCCAAGACGGAAGGATGCCATATAAAAATCTAGATGTGGAAATATTGTTAAATTGTGTTACTCTTCTTCCAGAGACGGTTCTTTGGTGAGATTTACCCATTATAACAAGTGTCATTTAATTCATATGACTTTTTCCAGTGACTTTTTTTCTTACTCATCCATTAAGCTACGCAGATGTTAAATCTAGGTCATCACAAACCAATTCACCAGCATAAACAAAGGTTCAACCACATATTGCCACACCTCCTACATTGCTACAATCACAATTCAGTTTTACCCACATGCCCCACAATGAAGCATTCAAAATATCTGTCAGTATCACTTATATTTATGTCTGTCAATATGATTTATATTTATGTATGTCAATAGCATTTATATTTATGTTTTGCAAATATCACTTAAATTTCTGTCTGTCTGAAACAGAGATCATTATTAGAATTGTTTAAAAGGATATTAGGAATGTTGAAACATTCTGACACTCATATTTCTTTTTTGATATCGTTTCAATTATAATGGAACATAGGCCTTTGATTTTTTCTAACATTGTAATTTTTTGATGGATTATTTATAAATAAGTGGGTATCTCTGTTAACTAGTAGGCAAACTTAATTATGCGAATGCAAATCTTTATGTGCAAGGGAATACATCAATAAATATAAATTATTATGTTGTGAAATATATTAATAGGTATATATATGTATTTTTATATATATACATATATATAAATTAAAATTTCAATTACGTAAGTGTGCGCCTATGAAAGGCAAACCTATTTAATGCATTTGGATAAATGGTATAGGCGCTTATACTTAAATTATATTTAATTGCACATAACAAAAAAACGATTCTAGGGCCAACGACCAAAAACAAAAGATTTAAAAAGTTTTGTATCACTCAAAACAATGTGGGCGCCTTTGGACAACAACAATTCGAAGTTGTATCGCAATGGCATGAATGTGGGCGCCTGTGGACAACAACACTTCGAAGTTGTATCGCAATGGCATGAATGTGGGTGCCGGTGGACAACAACACTTCGAAGTTGTATCGCAATGGCATGAATTGTTTAGGAGAACACACGACTTGAAGTTGTTTTTTATAAAGCTGATATTAGAAACAACAAACATAAGCGCGACACAAACTGACAATAGATGAGTTTGTCAATGGTCAACTGTGTTATTGTATGACATCAGTGGTGTAGTCAATGTTTGAGTGCATTTGTCTATTGTGTTATTCTATGGGTGACTGGGAATAACTGGGCAAACCTCAAGTTGGTGGTCTCGAGTTCAAGTCCAGCCATAGGCCAGTCAAGCAAAAACATCACCCTGGATGGATGAGAGTCATCTAAGAAAAGGAAACTCTGAATTCAAACCCGAAGTTGGAGTCCCGTAAGGTGCGTAAAATAACAATTCTTGCAACCGTACCCATCCATTGTCGTCTGAAGGTAGAGTCTTACTACTGGATATTATGGGCCAGGACGAGAGAGTGAGGTTGACGCCACGCAACTCTTCCTCACTTTAAACAAAAGTCTCACGCGCAAGTCGTTAGTCACCAGACGACCCAATGGTATGTTGTGTTATTTTGGGGAATTATGGACGTAGCTTTAATTTGAGACCACGTGAATCTTGTCGTGATCTGATACAGTCAACTTCAAAGAGAGACCCGATACATTCTTTGTCAAATCTATTTATAGACTGTTATTTTTAAATACTTGTTAATTTTGAATGACTATTTCATGCCTTTTGTATAAAATATAAAATAATTTCATAGATAACTTATAATTTTTTAGTACTTGATATGAACTCACATAACAACACATTAGTTAAAATTTTCAACCAATATCATAACGCCCAAAATCAGTTTATCCTGTTGTGTAAGGAAAATTTGGAAAGAAATATGACAGAAATGATTTCATGGAATGACATTTCTGATACCTGCGTTGAATGATCTTGATAATGAACAAAATTTCGATCCTGATGCGTGTAACAGACTATATCAGGAAAGTGAGGGTCAGGCGAGAGCTCTTGTGGCATCAAATGAGAGGAGGTGTCTAATGGTGCTGATTTTTCTAATTTCGTTGTATGCTGATCTGCAGATGTTCGTGGCATTGTTGTCCACCGAGAGGGTGTCTATGAGCGTGACTCCAAGGTTTCTGGCAGAAGAAGAGAGTGTGATTTCAGAGCTGTCTATGGATATAGAAGAAGGAGCGGATGGAGAGAGTGATTTGTTTTAATAGTGGATAAGAAGGATTTCCGTTTTATAATTATTAAGCTTCAGTTTGTTGAAAGTTATCCAACGCTGTGCGTCATCAACGCAATCCTGTATGCGAAGGATTGTGGCATGAGATTGATCAGGAAAGCAAGAGTCACTGATTTGAGTATCATCAGCAAAGGATTAACTTGAAACTGAGTGGTGGCTAATAAGAGATGATAGAGGTTTAGTGTAGAGGATGAAAAGGACCGGCCCAAGGACCGATCCTTGAGGAACTCCAATAGACAGGGCTGAAGGTTTGGAAGAGCGGTTGCAAATAGAGACGGTTTGAGTTCTGTCAGAAAGAAAATATTGAAAACAGTTTAAAGCTGAGCCAGTAAGTCCGAAAGAAAGACACAGTTAGGCACAGTATACCATTGGCTTTTTCCATTTACACAAGTTAGACACAGTATGACATGACATGTTCCATTTACACCAGTGGCACACTATGTTATTGGCGTGTTCCATTTACACAAGTTAGACACAGTAGAATTAATTTTATTCCATTTACACGAGTTAGACACAGTATGACATTGGCGTGTCCCATGTATACCAGTTACACATAGTATGACATGGGCGTGTCTTATTTACTTCAGTTAGACACAGTATAACATTGGCGTTTTCCTTTTACACCAGATAGACACAGTATAAAATTGACGTGTCCAATTTACACCAGTTAAACACAGTATGTCATTGACGTGTCCCATTAACACCAATTAGACACAGTATGACATTGACATGTTCCATTTACACCAGTTTCACACAGCATGATATTGGCATGTTCCATTTTCCATGTATCCCAGTTAAACACAGTATGACTTGACGTCTCTCATTAACACCAGTTAGACATAATATGATATTGACGTGTTCCATTAACACATGTTAGAAACAGAGTGAAATTTGACGTGACCAATTAACACCAGTTAGACACATATTTTTCATTTTCGAATCCCATTAACAAGTTAGATACATTATTGCATTGACGTGTCCCATTAACACACTGTAGACACAGTATAATATTGACGTGTCCCATTAACACAATTTAGACACAGTATAATATTGACGTGTCCCATTAACACAATTTAGACACAGTATAATATTGACGTTTCCCATTAACACCAGTAAGACACAGTGTTCCATTAACTTGTTCCAATAACACCAGTTAGACACATTATGACATTGACGTGTTCCATTAACACCAGTTAGACATAGTATTTCATTGACGTGTCCCATTAACACACGTTAGACACAGTAAGACATTTAATTTTCCATTTACACCAGTTAGACACATTACTGCATTGACGTGTCCCCTTAACACCAGTTAGACACAGTATGACATTTAATTTTCCATTTACACTAGTTAGACACAGTATGATATTGGCATGTTCCATTAACACCAGTTAGACTCAGTATGAGATTGGCGTTTCACATTTACATCAGTTAGACACAGTATAACATTGGCGTTTCACATTTACAACAGTTAGACACGGTATGACATTGGCGTGTCAGATTAACACTAGTTAGACTCAGTATGGCATTGATGTGTCCCATTAACACCAGTTAGACACACTGCGACATTGACATGTCCCATTAACACCAGTTCGAGACAGTATGATATTGACTTGTCTCATTAACACCAGTTAGACATAATATGGCATTGACGTGTCCCATTAACACCAGTCAGACACAGTATGACATTGACGTGTCCCATTAACACCAGTCAGACACAGTATGACATTGACGTGTCCCATTAACACCAGTCAGACACAGTATGACATTGACGTGTCCCATTAACACCAGTCAGACACAGTATGACATTGACGTGTCCCATTAACACCAGTCAGACACAGTATGACATTGACGTGTCCCATTAACACCAGTCAGACACAGTATGACCTTGACGTGTCCCATTAACACCAGTCAGACACAGTATGACCTTGACGTGTCCTATAAACATGAATTAGATAGAGTACTCACTAGCCTACGCATTAAGGACGTCATCACACAGTAAGCAAACATCAAGTGACGTAGGTCTGGTATAAATGGCCCAGCAAATCCACCAATGACCCCATCACACAGTGATCAAACATCAAGTGACGTTGTTCTGGGTCAAATGGTCTAGCCAATCCATCAATGACGTCGTAGCACAGCCATCAAACATTCAGTGACGTTGGTCTGGGAAAAATGTCCTAACCAATCCATCAATGACGTCATCACACAGAGTTCAAACATCAAGGCGCGATGGTAAATAAAAGGCACACAATGAAAGAAATACAAGTGTCATTGTTATCAGTACGGCATATACAAGACTGATTGTTGGGAAAGTTTGAGACAGTATGATATTGACTTGTCTCATTAACACCAGTTAGACATAATATGGCATTGACGTGTCCCATTAACACCAGTCAGACACAGTATGACATTGACGTGTCCCATTAACACCAGTCAGACACAGTAATACATTGACGTGTCCCATTAACACCAGTCAGACACAGTATGGCATTGACGTGTCCCATTAACACCAGTCAGACACAGTATTACCTTGGCGTGTCCCATTAACACCAGTCAGACACAGTAATACATTGACGTGTCCCATTAACACCAGTCAGACACAGTAATACATTGACGTGTCCCATTAACACCAGTCAGACACAGTATTACCTTGACGTGTCCCATTAACACCAGTCAGACACAGTATTACCTTGACGTGTCCCATTAACACCAGTCAGACACAGTATTACCTTGACGTGTCCCATTAACACCAGTCAGACACAGTATTACCTTGACGTGTCCCATTAACACCAGTCAGACACAGTATTACCTTGACGTGTCCCATTAACACCAGTCAGACACAGTATTACCTTGACGTGTCCCATTAACACCAGTCAGACACAGTATTACCTTGACGTGTCCCATTAACACCAGTCAGACACAGTATTACCTTGACGTGTCTTATGAACATGAATTAGATAGAGTACTCACTAGCCTACGCATTAATGACCCCATCACACAGTAAGCAAACATCAAGTTACGTAGGTCTGGTATAAATGGCCCAGCAAATCCACCAATGACCCCATCACACAGTGATCAAACATCAAGTGACGTTGTTCTGGGTCAAATGGTCTGGCCAATCCATCAATGACGTCGTAGCACAGCCATCAAACATTCAGTGACGTTGGTCTGGGAAAAATGTCCTAACCAATCCATCAATGACGTCATCACACAGAGTTCAAACATCAAGGTGCGATGGTAAATAAAAGGCACACAATGAAAGAAATACAAGTGTCATTGTTATCAGTACGGAATATACAAGACTGTTGGGAAATCTATTTTAATGATATAATAAACCTTAAAAATGGACAAGGCAAACAAAAATGTTGACAATTACAAACATACTTGTACTTAACGTTTGAAGATTTTTTGGAAAAACAAAAAACAACAGAAATATGATTTCCTTTTTAAAATTATTTTATTTTATTGAAGTATTGAATCAATTTGACATAGTCGCTAAAAATAAGTTTTTTTTCGTTTCAGTGACTTATACATTTTATAACGAAAAAGTCTTTGCGACTAACTTGCTAAAATAAGAAACTCATTTCACGTGCCACATGTTGATGAAGATCATTACTACAGACATATTTCAATCCCTGGCAATAAACATTCAATTTTTTTGGCTGGTTATTTGTAGACTGCCTTGTTTCCATGCATTCTTAGAATTAGACACACACCACTTTCCATCTTGCTTCAGTGACTAATAATTCAAAACAAAATGTCCTGGTGCAAAATTTAATTTATTGTACTAATATTAAATTATATATTTTTTGTTTTGAAACATTTATTGTTGTATGTAAATAAAGAATTGTAATTAAATCATTTATTGATTGAAATCATTTTTACTGTATACAACCAAACTTGACAAAGTGCTCCATCATTGTACGGGACACATCTGGCAGGTCAAAGGGGATTTGATGACCCGCGCTACGAATGACAACGCGACAAAACTGACCTGTCTTGGTGTAGAAGCCGACAGGTCTTTCTGCTTGCCTCCAGACGTATCGTACCGAGTTGTTATATTCTGCCTGTAATGACCAGTTAGTGGACATCAGACCGGCTTCAACCATCATTGAACTGACAATACAATCCATGTCACCGTTGTAAATCAAGACTTTGTACTTGTCCAACAGAGTGGCTAGCATGGACTTTCCATCGACCATGTAATTTTTGTGGAATATTAAATAGACCAAGTGGTGTTTTTCTTGGAAAGTTAAATTACCAACATGGACAGAGTCACGCATTTCGTTTGTATTCATTAATGCCTTCAATTCCTTTAGCTGAGCTTCCCTCAGGGTCAAATAATTGTCCATTAAATGATGCCCTATTCCAAAATATGGGACAACCTTTTCCATAAGTTCGTAAGTCTCTATTGTTGGAGAATATCGGTCCTTTACGAATTTATCAAAATTGGTCTGAAATTCGTCTGCTTGTTTCTTGCTGATGGCACCATGTGCTTCGTTAAATCTAGCCGACTCTCTGCCTTGAGTTATCGGATCAAATAAAGGTTCACCTAAATAGATACCTTTTAAAGGAATGCATGACCCGTTGAAGAGTATTGCATAATGTAAATAATAAGCAAAACCTGGCACATATATCCCAGCATAGGACTGCCCTCCAATATAAAGGTCTCTTCTCATGTACTCAGGAAACATAATATAAAACTGTTTTATAAACTCGTAAAGATCTTTCGCGTGGTCAACCACTGTGTCTCTCCAACCATGGCGCTCAGTGTAACTGTAACCAACACCTACAGGCTGGTCGATGTACAACATGTTGAAGTTTTGTGCCCAAGATTTGGGCCACTTTTTGCACCATTTTGTAGCATTATCTAATCTAAGTGGTCCATTTTCCAAGAATAGACCAACCATCGATGAGATTCCGGGGCCACCATTTAACCAGACCACTAAAGGAGATTCTGGGTCTGAGCTTTCGGCCGGAAAGAACCAGAAAAATAAATGATTTCCATAGTGTTTGTCCACTGTAATTAATCCAGAGAAGCTTTTTGGGAAGAAGTCATCTTTTATCAGACTTAGTTGCCTAGCCTTATGAATGTTATGATTCTCAATCAATGGTGTCAGATACAAGGGGGGTTTATCTGCTACAGAAGCAGCTTTGTTGTTTCCAAATGACGTTGCTAGGACCAGGGTTGCTATGACGACTAGAGTCTTAATTTCCATTTTTCTGCAAGCAACAAATTTATTTTTAGTCCAAAATCATTTCATATTGGTTAATATAGACAATGTTGCCCTAATAATAATTTTGTTCTACATGATAATTTTTTTTCTAAGATCATGGCAGCTTCTCTCTTGCCGCCAAGATCTCCCTTGATAATAGCTTATGATTACTACAGAAGAAACTGATTAGATGACGTCATTTCTGCCTGTCAAGTCACGTTACTCTATACAAATTTCCGATCGGGTTGATGTTGACTTATTTAAATTTTTAAAAAAATTTTGACATGTCAAAAATAGGTTTAATTCACATGTTGTACTGACAAATATCAGCACCTTTTAATTTTCTTTCTCACCAAGCTTTTTTGTAAAAGTCTATTTGGATATATTTATCCATTCTCCTATTTAATTAAAAGACACGTGTATGCAGTTATCCTCATCCTTTCTCCTATTTAATTAGAACACATATGAAGACCACAAGGGAAAAAACGGCAGGGTCATATTTTTGTTGTTTTGAGGTATTCCATTTTTTAAAGTCAAAACCATGCACATTAAAATGTGTAATCACAATGTAATGTTTAAAATGCATTTCACAAGAGTGTACATTTTCTTGAGTTATTAAATATATAAAGTAATTTAAACTTGAATGTAACATGATTTATTTCATTATAGTAGAGAGTGGTGTCAAAATGGACTCTGCCGTTTTGTCCTTTGTAGTAATTTATCAAGGTTTGATCATTGATAAATATCCATATAAAACTATTTTATAAGTAAATTTTCACATTTAGGAGTCGTTGGCAAATTACGTCACGCTCAGAGGGGATGGGTCGAGAATATGCGACACTTTTTGGCAGGTGGAAAAAAAAGGGGGGTGGGGGGTCAAAAATTGTGACGTCACTTTTTTTCACCTCTAAAAGTATCTAATTCTGAAAAAAAATCATAATTTAATAATTTTAAAACATTAATTTGAGGTCAACATTGTCTCAGGTATTATAGTATAGGTAGCATGAAACTCAGTTTTCTAATAATGCTACATCTTATCATTATAGCAGTGGTTCTTAACCTTCCTAATGCCGAAACCCTTGAATGCAGTTCCTCATGTTGTGGCGAACCCCTACCATAAAATTATTTTCGTTACTACTTCATAACTGTAGAGGATATGCATTTGCTGATTGTCTTAGGTGACCCCTTTAAAAGAGTCTTTCGACCCATAAAGGGGTCGCGACCCACAGGTTTAGAATAGCTGCATTATGGGAAAAAGTTTAAGAATAAAATAATGTCTTAGTTTAGTTATGAACATTTTATGTATGTTTTGAAATTTGTTTAGGTGATGTGACACGGGTGGGGGGGGGGGGAATTTGTGACATTTTGTGACACGGGGAGGGGTTGTCTAAAAAGGTCATTTTTAACGTAACATAATTTACGAATGACCCCTTCTTTAGGCAAATTATTTTTGTTTAAACTATAAGTATAAGAATATGGATCGTGCCTGTTACTATCGTTATAAAAAAATATTTTTAAGAATTTAACCTGAAAATCAGATTTAAAATCATACTTTCTAAGTTTCAGATGTTCTTCTTACAGTTTAGTTTTTTTTTTTCCTCTATCGGTAGTTGTAACTGTATGAACTTCGGATTAAAGTCAGTAAAGAGTAACAGACAGAGATAGCAAGACAGACACTCGAAGATAGAGAGTTCAGGGGGAACAAGAGCAGGTTAAATAAATTCATTGCAATCAGTTGTACTCACCAAAGTAATGTCGTCTCTTAGACGAACGTTTCCGATTGTCTCTGTCAGAGAAAGAGCTCAGTCACTTTTTGGCTGTACGAGAAACTGGCGACCTATATATTGATTGGAGATAATTGATCTGATTGTATAGCAGCAGGTGTTATTTACAAGGTGGTGAACCCAGAAAGGTATTAAATGTAAGATGTAAAAATTTCAATTTGATATTTTCGAGAATCTAAAACCATTAAATAACCCCCTCCCCCCCTCCCAATTGTCAGCTTCATCTTTGTTTGTGTTTTCGGATACAATTTATTGAACATCTTTTTTCCCTTAAGGTGTGAGAATCTCTGTACATAAGTTGCATATATGGTGCAGTTAAATGCAATGAAATAAATGTGTCATTAAATGGCATTGCGATATACATAGCTGTACAGTTCAAAACTATTAATCTGAAATGTCTTAATGGTTATATTTTCCAACGTTATAGTGCATTAGAATAAGCTGGTGGGAAACAGGAGGTAGGTGGGAACATTGTGTAATGTTGGAAACAGAGATCATCAATTTAAGTCATTTGTCATATAAAGTGCAAACACATAAACAGCCGGGTGGATTTGCGTCCAGTTGCGTAAATGTAACAAAGACGGTCAGCGATGTGTTTATCTCATAATTTATTGTACTTGACATGTAGCTGACCTACTTGATTGTTACTTTTTGTGATAAAGCCGGCGACTGTGCTTATTTGATGTGTTGTTGATTTTAGGAGTATTGAACTCAGAGCTTAGACCAGAGATTGTGTGGAACTATGAGAGTCATGAACTTAGGAAGCTAGAACATAGAGTCAGGAACTTAGGAGTTTAGCTCCAAGAGTCTGCAACTGGGAATTTAAAACGGTTTAGAATATTCATAGCCAAGAGATGAGAATTCAGAATTAGTAAAGTGCTCAAAAGTGAATTCTCATCGCAATGATATTGAGTGGTAATAAAGAAATGATTGGAAGTATTAAGCTTGTCTGATCATTGAACAAAGAGTTATCAAACATGGAAAAACTCAGCTTCTCTACGACAAATATTTTTCCGTATTTATCAGATCATTGTTTTAGAAAGGTCAACATCTGAAACTCATAGACGTAAAAAGTGATTGACTTTAAATATTGAGTATATAATATTCTATGTAAAAGTAAGTTAGTGTCGCCAAGGGAAAATCCCAGATATTTAGAGACACCAATGGTAGATCCCAGTAAGTTACAGCAACCATGGGCTGATACCAGTAATTTAGAGCCACCAAAAGCGGATCCCAATAAGTCAGAGCTGCCAAGGGCAGAACCGAATTAGTTAAGGCCACAAAACTTGGATCTCAGTAAGATAGAGCCAACAAGGGCAGATTCCAGAAAATTACAGCCACTAAGGGCGGATCCCAGTAAGTTATTGTCACCAAAGGCGGTTGCCAGTAAGTTAAAGCTATTAAGGTCGGATCCCCGTAAGTTAGTGTCGCCAAGGGTAGATCCCAGTAATTTAAAGCCACCAATGCGGATCACCGTTATTTAGAGCCACCAAGGGTGGATCACAGTCAGTTATATTTAAAAAGGGCGGACCCCATTAAGTTAGTGTCGCCAATGGCTATTCCAGTAATTTAGAGCCACCAATGCGGATCACAGTAATTTAGAGACACCAAGGGCGGATCCCAGTAAGTTAAAGCCACCAATGGCGGATCCCAATAAGTTAGATCAACGAATGGTGGATACAATTAATTTGCATCTAAAAGGTTTGATCCGATTACGTTAGCGCCACCAAGGGCGGATCCCAGTAAATTATAGCCATGTAAGGCGGATCCCAGTAAGTTAGAGCCACCAAGGGCGGATCTCAGTAAGTAATTGCCACCAAAGGTGGATCCAAGTGTGTAAGAGACACCAAGGGTTTATCCCTGTAAGTAAGAGCCACCAGGGTGGATCCTTTAATTTCGAGCCAGAAGGGGTGGATCTCAGCAAGTTAGTGTCGCCATGTGCGGATCCCAGCAAGTTAAAGCCACCATGGGCTGATCCCAGTAAGTTTGTGTTGCCAAGGGCGGTTCCCAGTAAGTTAAAGTCACCAAGGGCGGATCCGAGTAAGTTAGAGCCACCAATGGCGGATACCATTAATGTTAGTCTACAATGGGCGGATCCCATAAGGCCCATTGGGTTAGCGCTATCAAGTGCTGATCCCAGGAAAAGAAAGCCACCAATGTCGGATCTGAGTAATTTAGAGACACTAATGGTGGATACCAGTAAGCTAGTTTCGCCACGGGCGATTCCCAGTAAGGGTCGTCACACGTTGATGCCAGTAAGGGTCGTCAAACGTTGATCCCAGTAAGGGTCGTCACACGTTGATCCCAGTAAGGGTCGTCAAACATTGATCCCAGTAAGGGTCGTCACACGTTGATCCCAGTAAGGGTCGTCAAACGTTGATCCCAGTAAGGGTCGTCAAACGTTGATGGCAGTAAGGGTCGTAAAACGTTGATCCCAGTAAGGGTCGTCAAACGTTGACCCCAGTTAGGGTCGTCAAACGTTGATCCCAGTAAGGGTCGTCAAACGTTGATGCCAGTAAGGGTCGTCACACGTTAATGCCAGTAAGGGTCGTCAAACGTTGATCCCAGTAAGGGTCGTCAAACGTTGATCCCAGTAAGGGTCGTCAAACGTTGATCCCAGTAAGGGTCGTCAAACGTTGATCCCAGTAAGGGTCGTCAAACGTTGATCCCAGTAAGGGTCGTCAAACGTTGATCCCAGTAAGGGTCGTCAAACGTTGATCCCAGTAAGGGTCGTCAAACGTTGACCCCAGTAAGGGTCGTCAAACGTTGATCCCAGTAAGGGTCGTCAAACGTTGATCCCAGTAAGGGTCGTCAAACGTTGATCCCAGTAAGGGTCGTCAAACGTTGATCCCAGTAAGGGTCGTCAAACGTTGATGCCAGTAAGTGTCGTCAAACGTTGATCCCAGTAAGGGTCGTCAAACGTTGATCCCAGTAAGGGTCGTCAAACGTTGATCCCAGTAAGGGTCGTCAAACGTTGATCCCAGTAAGGGTCGTCACACGTTGATGCCAGTAAGGGTCGTCAAACGTTGATCCCAGTAAGGGTCTTCACACGTTGATGCCAGTAAATTAATTTTGCCCAGGACGGTCCCAAAAATTAGAGTCACCAAGGTCGAATTCCTTTAAGATAGAGTCTTCAAGGGCACCCTCAAAAGTGCTATAGTCTATTATTTCCCTCCCCCATTTAGGGATTAGAGTCTCCAGGGTTGTGCCCAGGCAAGTTAAATTAATCAAGGTTGACATCCCAGTTGGGTTAGAGTTGCAGAGGTCGAGTCAAGCAGCTTTAGTGGCCAAGGGCGGCGCTAGTAATTTTACTGTCATCAAGGGTGTCTCCCTACAGAGTCAACTACGGTGCCAGACTGGGAAATTTAGTGTGGCCTGGGGCAAACCCCAATCTTAGAATTTACTCCTTATAACGCTACTGGATGAGCCTTTGGACAAGCACATTATATTTTGCAGCCGATAGAACGGACATGTCAAACTTGAGTATTCAGTTAAACGAAAAGATAACCAACTTTACACCGAGAGATGTCACTTCGACACAATGTGACCTATTCGACGAGGTGTTAGGAAACATTAAACATGACCGCATCACTTTTAACGCCAGTTTTATTTCGTCTTCGATAAACATAAAATAAATATAATGGCAAGTCGACTTGTTAAATGTTGGCGCTGTAAGAGCTACGCCATAACCTCTCGGACAAATCGATATTTACTTGTCAAATATATCATAATGTTGTTTTTTAGTATTAGTTGATATATGAACTTTGTACATCAAGAAGTTAAACAAGATTCAGTTGTGTTGTTCTATAGAGATTAAGCCCGATTGCATTGCTTTGTTCTAGTATTACACTTAATGCACATTCTGTTGTTCTTGTATTTGAACCAGCTGTAATTGGGTTTTTATAAAGTAGTTAAGCAATATTGGGTTGTGTTGCTCTTGTATTACACTTAACAAGTAAGATTCTTAAATAGTTGAATCACGTTTTTGGTACATTGTTCGAGTATTAAACTTAATGCACATTGACCTTTTCTAGAACTTAAACCAGTCTTGTGTTGTACTGCTCTAGTAGTTGAATAAAGCTTGTTTTGTACATTTTCAATGCACGCGTCGTCAGTGACTACACCTGATGGGGCGAGTGATGGGAAAGTATGGTGTTTCAAAATGAGTAAGGAACAGCATACTGCTACTTCAGACCTGTGCTGAACATGGCCTTCTAACAAGAAACAACTTTTTTAGCCTCGCTACGCGAAACACGACATCCAGTATGTACCCCCGCTTAAAACATAGGCACCTAATAGATTATCGCCATAGTCAGAAACAGGGACCAGCAAGACTTGAGGCTGACAAAGACGCAGAATGCTGGATAGACCACAGTCTCGTCGTCTCAAAGAGCGAACTTCACATACAACCTAAGGGTGACCCCAGGAAACCACAGCTCCTAAAAGAATCAACAACAGTAAACTGTAAATCTTTAATGTAAGACAAACTTTTTTAACACCCTTGATGAGCGTCTTGATGCAATCACACTAATCAACCTGGGCACAGAATCATGTTGGAACTCACATCGTCATACAGCTTATTGGACAGCCGCTAAGCGCCTCGGACACTTTGCCAGGAAACACAGTTTGGTATCATGAAAACAACACTGGTATCCAACTGCTACTTGAGCGAAGAATCATGTTGGAACTCACATCGTCATACAGCTTATTGGACAGCCGCTAAGCGCCTCGGACACTTTGCCAGGAAACACAGTTTGGTATCATGAAAACAACACTGGTATCCAACTGCTACTTGAGCGAAAACCACGGGTGCAAAAGGCCAGCCCTGATTACCTAATGTCAACAGCAAAGTGAGCTGCACCGAGGAACATCCGCAGCCAGATCAAGTTGCTACTGCGCCAGATGCTAAGATGTTGACTGAGGGCGAAATCTGATTAGAGTCAGTGCTTTGCCGACAAAAGACAAAAACAATTTCTACTGTGACCTAAGAGAAATCTATGTAGTTAACCCTTTCAGGCTCTTCCCCTCTCCTTAGTACAGGAGGTTCTTCACTCAGGACAGACAAAGAGAAGATCTTGGAAAGAAGGTTTGAACACTTTGATGGTATATTAAATAAGCCTTACATCATTAATGATTAGGCCATTGAAAGACTGCTCCAGTTCACAACGAAAAGTTCACTGGACTTTGTCCCAAATTTGGTTCAGATACAGAGACACATTCAAAAAATGTCCGGAGCAAATCTCTAATTTTCTACAAGATGTGTCCCAAAATCCACAAACAAGGTAGACCAGCGATGACAAATATGCGTTTGGCTTTCTTCCTGATAATCTGGCAGACGGAAACTGTACAAGAAGACCTCCAAGATGCCTCAATAATCCACAATAAAAAAAAGTTAAACAAACTGCAACAATTACAGTAGAACTTCATTGTTATCTAACAAAGGCAAGATCTTGGCCCAAACTCTATTGAAGGAACTGAATGAATATCTTTAGCTATGTCTTCTCCTCGAAAGTCAAGGATTTTACCGCAAAAAATGAACATGTGTTTGCTTCCAGTTAGATCCAAGAGAAATGTCAGAAATAAAAGACGGACCTATGTTCCACTATTATCGACCAGAATAAGACTTTTGACAAGGTAAGTAGAGGTGGAATGTGGAAATTCATGAAGAAGTACAAAAGCCAGGAAAAGTTCACCAACATCATTCGTCAGCTGCATGATGTCATAATCAACCGAGGGCACCTCATTCAGTTCAGTCATTTTAGACATTCCCTGTCACAAACGGTGTGAAGCAGGGCTGTGTCCTGGCTCCCACACTCTTCAGTATTATGTATTATGAAGTGCTGCCTGATGAGTTCAATGATTTCACCACGGGTTCACAAATCCTTTTCAATGCCGATGGATCAGTTTTTAACGTTTGGACGTTTCAAGCTAAAAACAAGCTCAAACAACACCATCAACGAGATTCTGTTTGCGGACAGTGTACTCACAACGCTGCCTTAGAAGTGAACATGCGACATGCATTGTTATCTGTATGAGTGCTGCAACAATTATGGACTCATATTCATATATAATTTTTAAGTGACTATCAGCTAGCTCTCAGTAGACCCTATGTTGAACCAATCATCACCTTCATCGGACCGCTTCTAAATGCGTTGGACAAGTTTACCTAGTTCGACAGCACCCTCTCCAGATCTGTAGTCATGCATGACGAAATGAATGCCAGACTCGACAAAGCTAGTGCAATGTTTGGCAGAGTCCGCAGCAACGTTTTGGGAGAGAAGTATCAGACGAAAAACAGAGATCCAGGTCTATAGCGCAGCAAACCCCTCGACATTGCTCCGTGGATGCGAAACGTGGACAGTCTACCTGCGTTACGCCAAAACAATAAACCCCTTCCCACAACCGGCCTCTGGAAACTCCTCAGCATCAAGTAGGAAGACACATTGCCTGACAAAGGAGGTTCTCGCTTTAGCAAACTTACCTATATCTTCAACACCCTGATGCTGTCTCAACTCCTTTGGATTGAACATGTAGCCTGTATGGAAGATAAACGACTAACTTAACAGATATTTTCGTTGAACTCATGCTAAGCAAGCGCTCCTAAGTAGGTTAAAGAAAGTGATTGCAAGAAACAATAATAGTTGCGCTAATGACCTTCAGCATCAACCCCATTGAATGGGTGTAGATAAAGAAGGACATATTTGTGATAAGCTGTTAAGAAAGGGGCTCAATCTCATGAGCCAGAAGGATAGCAACAGATGATACACGCATGGTAACCCGAAAAAAGAACAATAGACCACCGACCACAGCAACTATCTCCTATCCATGGTGCCAGAGATTATTCCGAGTACGGATCAGACTAGCAAGCTACTTACGCACTTACCGTGACCAGACCCTAACCAGATGACTAGTTCGTCCCCCTTTTCAATTCAATGTTTACCAAGGTAACAAAGTACAGACCCTTATCTCAATGGTTACAATGGTGACACATTCTAGACCCCCATCTCAATAGTTACTAAGACAACACAATACATACCCCAACCTCAATAGTTACTATGGTGACAAAATACAGATCCCCCACCCATTTGGTTAACAGCTTAATGCTTTTCTTTATGACAGCACACAGGTGACTTAAGGGTGTTATTTAAAGCTGTCTTTCAAAATCTGTCATTGTCATCTTTAGGGTCTTTTAACTCTTAGCATAAGACAATTCATCATGGTGGTTACTACGTCGCGTTATATTTGTATTATAGTTATGATAATTATACTGACAATCTTCACGTCTTCGTCGGAATAAGATCTATTACAAACTGACTAGACATCACTCTCTTCGTCGAACAGGTCCTGTGGAGACAATACTCTCTTCGTCTAACTGGTCCAGTCGAAACATCCCTCTCTCATTTGAACTGGTCCAGTCGAGGCATCCCCCTCTTCTTCTTACTGGTCTTCTTCATCTGAAGATCAAGCCTGATATCAATGCTATGTCGCACGTCTGCTGCTGAGACAGCGTTTTGAGTACACTGTCCGCAAAAAGAATCTCGTTGATGGTGTTGTTTGAGCTTGTTTTTAGCTTGAAACCTCCAAACGTTGAATACTGATCCATCGGCATTGAAAAGGATTTGTGAACCCGTGGTGGAATCATTGAACTCATCAGACAGGTCTTCATAATACATAATACTGAAGAGTGTGGGAGCCAGGACACAGCCCTGCTTCACACCGTTTGTGACAGGGAATGCCTAAAATGACTGAATTGAATGTGTTGCCCTTGGTTGATTATGCCAACATGCAGCTGACGAATGATGTTAGTGAATTTTTCCGGGCTTCTGTACTTCTTCATGAATTTCCAAATGCCACCTCTACTTACCTTGTCAAAAGTCTTATTCTGGTCGATAATAGTGGAACATAGGTCCGTCTTTTGCTTCTGACATTTCTCTTGGATCTAACTGGCATTCATTCAGTTCCTTCAGTAGGGCTCGGGTCAAGATCTTGCCTGTGTTGGATCACTGTGAAGCTCTACTGTAAGTGTCGCAGTTTGTTTAACTTTTTTATTTTTATTTTGGATTATTGAGGCATCTTGGAGGTCTTCTGGTACAGTTCCGTCTGCCAGATTATCAGGAAGAGAGCCAATAGCTTATCCGTCTGCGCTGGTCTACCGTCTTTGTGGATTTTGGGACACATCTTAAAGGAAATAGGAACTTTTCTCCGGACATTTTTTAAATGTGTCTGTGTATCTTGACCAAATTTAGGGAAAAGTCCAGTGAATTTGTCGTTGTGAACTGGAGCAGTCTTTCAATGGCCTAATCATTAATGATGTAAGGCATATTTAATATACCATCAAAGTGTTGAGCCCCTCTTTCCAAGATCTTCTCTTTGTCTGTGCTCAGTGTAGAACCTTCTGCACTAAGGAGAGGGGAAGAGTCTGAGGGGGTAACAACAAAGATTTCTCTTAGGTCACTGTAGAAATTGTTCATGTCTTCCTTGACGGCAAAGCAATGACTCTCACCAGCTTTCGCCATAAGTCAAGATTATTGCATCTGGTGCAGTAGCATCTTGATCTTGCTGCAGATGTTCCTCGGTGCAGCTCACTTTGCTGTTGACATTAGGTAATCAGGGCTGGCCTTTTGCACCCGTGGTTTTCGCTCAAGTAGCAGTTGGATACCAGTGTTGTTTTCATGATACCAAACTGTGTTTCCTGGCAAAGTGTCCGAGGCGCTTAGCGGCTGTCCAATAAGCTGTATGACGATGTGAGTTCCAACATGATTCATCGCTCAAGTAGCAGTTGGATACCAGTGTTGTTTTCATGATACCAAACTGTGTTTCCTGGCAAAGTGTCCGAGGCGCTTAGCGGCTGTCCAATAAGCTGTATGACGATGTGAGTTCCAACATGATTCTGTGCCCAGGTTGATTAGTGTGATTGCATCAAGACGCTCATCAAGGGTGTTAAAAAAAGTTTTCCTACATTAGCGATTTACAGTTTACTATTGTTGATTCGTTTCGGAGCTGTGGTTTCCTGTGGGTAACCTCTTAGGTTGGATGAGGAGTTCGCTCTTTGAGACGACGAGACTGTGGTCTATCCAGCATTCTGCGCCTTTGTCAGACTCACGTCTTGCTGGTTCCTGTTTCTGACTGTGGCATAATCTATTTGGTGCCTATGTTTTAAATGGGGGTACATACTGGTTGTCGTGTTAATGTTAGGGAGGCTGAAGGTGTTATTTCTTGTTAGAAGGCCATGTTCAGCACAGGTCTGAAGTAGCAGTATGCTGTTCCTGACTCATTTTCCAACACCAAACTTTCCCATCACTCGACCCATCGGGTGTAGTCACTGACAACGCGTGCATTGAAAATGTACAAAACAAGCTCTATTCAACTACTAGAGCAGTACAACACAAGACTGGTTTAATTTCTAAGAAAGCACAATGTGCATCATGTTTAATACTCGAACAATGTACCAAAAACGTCATTTAACTATTAAAGAATCTTACTTGTTAAGTGTAATACAAGAGCAACACAACCCAATATTGCTTAACTACTTTATAACAACCCAATCCAAGCTGGTTCAACTACTAGCTAGAACAACAGAATGTGCATTTAGTGTAATCATAGAACAAAGCAATGCAATCGGACTTAATCTCTATAGAACAACACAACTGAATCTTGTTTAACTTCTTGATGTACAAAGTTCATATATCAACTAATACTAAAAAACAACATTATGATATATTTGACAAGTAAATATCGATTTGTCCGAGAGGTTATGGCGTAGCTCTTACAGAGCCAACATTTAACAAGTGGACTGGCCGTTCATTTTATTTCATGTTTTTTGAAGACGAAATAAAACTGGCCGTAAAAGTGATGCGGTCATGTTGAATGTTTTCTAACACCTCGTCAATAGGTCACATTGTGTCGAAGTGACATCTCTCGGTGTAAAGTTGGTTATCTTTTCGTTTAACTGAATACTCAAGCTTGACATGTTCGTTCTATCGGCTGCAAAATATAATGTGCTTGTCCAACGGCTTATCCAGAAGCGTAATAAGCAATAAAATCTAAGATTGGGGTTCGCCCCAGGCCACACTATACTTATCAGTCTGAAACTATGCTGACCCTATAGGGAGACACCCTGGGTGACTGTAAAATTACTAGCACCACCCTTGGCGACTAAAGCTGCTTGGGTCGACGTCTGCAACTCTAACCCTACTGGGATGTCACTCTTGATTAATTTAACTTGCCTGGGCACAACCCTAGGAGACTCTGACCCTAAATGGGTGAAGGAAATAAGAGACAATAACAGTTTTGATGACGCCCTTGAAGAATCCATCTTAAATTGATTCGCCCTTGGTGACTCTATCTTAAAGTGATTCGCCCTTGGTGACTCTATCTTAAAGGGGTTCACCCTTGGTGACTCTATCTTAAAGGGATTCGCCCTTGGTGACTCTAATTTTTGGGACCCGTCCTGGGCAAAATTAACTTGCTTCGATTAATGTTTGCGCGACCCTTACTGGGATCAACGTTTGACGACCCTTACTGGCAATCGTCCGTGGCAAAACTTACTTACTGGTATCCAAACTTGGTCTCTCTAATTTACTCAGATCCACCTTTGGTGGCTTTATTTTACTGGGATCCGCACTTGGTTGCACTCACCTAATGGGATCCGCCCATTGTAGATGTAAATTAAATGGTTACCGGAAATTTGATCGAAAGAAATTTCGTCGACGGTAAATTGATCGACGGCAATTTGATCGACCGGAAATTTGGTCGAATCTTTTTTTCAGTTCACACGTTAAGATTTACGTCAAATTTCTTTTTGAACGCACTATTTTATATAGTAAAACAAAATAATGCTTTCAAAAAGACTCTTGTGGCAAAATTTAAAAGTAAAAACGGAAAAAAAAGATTCGACCATATTTCCGTTCGATCAAATTACCGTCGATCAATTTACCGTCGACGAAATTTCTTTCGATCAAATTTCCGGATACGAAATTAAATGTATCCGCCATTGGTGGCTCTAACTTGCTGGGATCCACATTTGGTTTCTCTACTTACTCAGATCCGCCCTTGGCGACACAAAATTACTGAGATCCAAAACTTCTGGCTCTAACTTACTGGGATCCACCTGTGGTGGCTCTGACTTACTGGGATCAACCCTTGGTGGCTCTTACCTACTTGGATCCGACCTTGGTGGCTCTAGCTTACTGTGATCCGCCCTTGGTAGCTCTAACTTACTGGGATCAACCCTTGGTGGCTCTTACCTACTTGGATCCGACCTTTTTGGCTCTAGCTTACTGGGATCCGCCCTTGGTGGCTCTAACTTACTGGGATCCGCCCTTGGTGGCGCTAATTTACTGGGATCCGCCCTTGGTGGCGCTAGCGTAATCAAATCCGCCCTTGTAGATGCAAATTAATGGGATCCGCCATTCGTTGCTCTAACTTACTGGAATCCGACTTTGGTGGCTTAAACTTACTAGGATCCGCCATTGGGCGGATTTAAATTACTGGGATCCGCCCTTGGTGGCTCTAACCTACTGGTATCCGCCCTTGGTGGCGCTAATTTACTGGGATCCGCCCTTGGTGGCGCTAGCGTAATCAAATCCGCCCTTGTAGATGCAAATTAATGGGATCCGCAATTCGTTGCTCTAACTTACTGGAATCCGACTTTGGTGGCTTAAACTTACTGGGATCCGCCATTAGGCGGCTTTAAATTACTGGGATCCGCCCTTGGTGGCTCTAACCTACTGGTATCCGCCCTTGGTGGCACTAATTTACTGGGATCCGCCCTTGGTGGCGCTAACGTAATCAAATCCGCCCTTGTAGATGCAAATTAATGGGATCCGCCATTTGTTGCTCTAAATTACTGGAATCCGACTTTAGTGGCTTAAGCTTACTGGGATCTGCCATTGGGTGGCTTTAAATTACTGGGATCCGCCATTGGTGGCTCTAAATGACTTGGATTTGCGCTTAGTGTCTTTAACTACCCGGCATTCGCACTCGGTGGCTTTAGCTTACTGGGATCCGCCCTTGAATGCTCTAACTTACTGGGATCCGCCCTTGGTGGCTCTACCATACTGGGATCCGCCCTTGAATGCTCTAACTTACTGGGGTTCACCCTTGGTAACTTTAACCTACTTGGATCCGCCCTTGGTGTATCCAACTTACTGCGATCCACCCTTGGTGGCTCTAACTGACTCTGATCTGCCCTTGGTGCCTCTAACATACTGGGATCTGCCCTTGGTGTCTCTAACTTACTGGGATCCATCATTGGTTTCTCTAACATATTGGGATCTGCCCTTGGTAGCCCTAAATTACTGGGATTCACCCTTGGTGGCTCTAACTTACTGGGATCTGCCCTGGGTGACTCTAACCTTATAGAATCCACTCTTTGCATATCTAAATTAATGGCATCCACCCTTGGTATCTTTAACATACTGGATCCGCCCTTGGCTGCTGAAACTTACTCGGATCCGACCTTGGTGGTTCTAAATTACTTGGATTCGCTCTTGGAGGCTCTATCTTACTGTGATCCATGTTTGGTTGCTTTTACTTATTGGGTTCTACCCTTAGTGGATCTAAATTACTGGGATCCGATTTTGGTTGATCTCGAGTACTGTGATAGGCATTAGGAGCTCTAATATACTAGGAATCCGCCCTTGGCGACAATAACTTACTGGGATCCAATCTTGTCAGCTCTAACTTACTATGATCTGCCCTTGGTGGCTCTAAATATTGGTATTCGCCCTTTGGTAGCTATAAATTACATGAATCCGCCATTGGAGGATATATATTACTAGGATCCATTATTTGTGGCTTCTAATTACTGTGTTCCTCTTTGGTGGCCTTAAATTACTGGGATCCACCCTTCATAGCCTTAACTTTCTGGGATCCGCCCTTTTCTGCTACGTTTTACTGGGATCCGCCGTTGTTGGCCTAATTAAATGGGATCCGCCCTTGATGGCTCTATATATTAATATCTGCCCTCGTGAGCTCTAAATTTCTGAGATGCACACTTGGTGGCTCTAAATTACTGCAATTTGCCCTTGATTGCGCTAACTTACTGGGATCCACCCTCGGTGGCTCTAACTTAATGGGATCCACGCTAGGTGGATCTATCTTACTGGAATCCGCTGTTGGTAGTTATATATTACTTGCGTCCCCTCCTGGTGGCTCTAACTTACTTGGATCAACCCTTGGTTGCTCTAACTTCCTGGGATCCACCCTTGGATGCTCTAACTTAATGGGATCCAAATTGGTGACTCTATTTTAATGGTATCCATCCTTGGTGGCTCTAACATATTGGGATCCACTCTTGGTGACTCTAACTTACTGGGAGCCATCTCTGGTGGCTCTAACTTACTGCGAGATCCTACCTTTGTGGCTCGAACTTACTGAGATCCAACATTGGTGGGTCTAACTTAGTGGGATCCACCCCTGGTGGCTCTAACTTACTGGGATCTGCCCTAGGGTGGCTTCAAATTCTCATCTCCCTTGTGAGCTCGAATTTTTGGATTCGCCCTTGGTGGCTCTAAATTACTGGGATTCTTCCTTGATGGCCCTTGAAAACTGGGATCAACCACTTGGTGGCTCTATTTTACTGGTATCCGCCAACCACGACACTGAATTACTGGGATCCATACTTGGCAACACTAATTTACTGGGATCAACCCTTGGTTGCTCTATCTTATTGGGATCTACCCCTGTGGCTCTTACTTACTGGGATCCATCCCCGGTTGCTCTAACTTACTGGGATCCACCTTTGGTGACTCTAGCTTACTGCGATCCACCCTTGTTGGCTTTAACTTTCTTTGATCCGACCTTTAGGGCTCTGAATTATTGGTATTCTCCCTCTTAAATCTATCTTATTGGGTTCCGCATTGGTTGCTCTAAATTACTAGGATCCGCCCTTGGCGAAACTAATTTATTGGGATCAGCACTAGAAGGCTTTCAATTACTGGGATTCGCCCTTGGTGGATCTAACCTACTTGGATCCGACCTTAATAGGTATAACTAGCTGGGATCCGCCCTTGGCTACCCTAACTTACTGGGATCCAAGCTTAGTGCCTTTAAGTTACTGATATCCACACTTGTTGGCTCTAAATTACTGTGATCCGCATTGGTTGCTCTAAATTACTGGGATCCGACCTTAATAGATGTAACTTACTAGGATCCGCCTTTGGCCACCATAAATTACTGGGATCCGCCCTTAGTGGCTCTAAAACCTGGAATCCGTCCTTGGTGGCTCTATCTTACTGTAATCCATGTTTGGTGGCTTTAACTTATTGGGTTCTTCTTTTGGTGGCTCTAAATTACTGGGATCCGCTCTTGGTTGATCTAGAGTACTTTGATCCGCATTTGGAGCTCTAATTGACTTGTATTCGCCCTTGGTGACTGTAACTTTCTGGGATTCACCATTGGTAGCTGAAACTTACTGGGATCTGCGATTGGTGGCTCTAACTTAATCGGATTCGACCTTGGTGGCTCTGACTTGATGGGATATTCTTTTGGTGGCTCTAAATTACTGGTATGAGCCCTTGGTGGCTGTAACTTACTGGGATCTACCATTGGTGGATCTAAATTACTGGGATTTTTCCTTGGCGACACTAACTTACTTTGACCTAGTATATTATATACTCAATGTTTAAAGTCAACCACTCTTCATGTCTATGAGTTTCAGATGTTGACCTTTCTAAAACAATTTTCTTATTAATACGGATAATTATTTGTCGTAGAGAAGCTGAGTTTTTTCCAAATTTGCTAACTCTTTGTTTTATGATCAGACAAGTTTAATACTTCCAATCATTTCTGTATTACCACTCAAAATCATTTCGATGAGAATTCACTTTTGAGCACACTACTAATTCTCAATTCTCAGCTCTTGGCTATGAATATTCTAAACCGTTTTAAATTCCAAGTTCCAGACTCTTGGAGCTAAACTCCTAAGTTCCTAACTCTATGTTCTAACTTCCTAAGTTCATGACTCTCTGATCTAATCTCCTAGTTCCACACAATCTCTGGTCTAAACTCTAAACTCTGAGTTCAATACTCCTAAAATCAGCAACACATCAAATAAGCACAGTCGCTGGCTTTATCACAAAAAGTAACAATTAAGTAGGTCAGCTGCATGTCAAGTACAAACTATTCTCAAAACATAGACCAATTAAGTAGGTCAGCTACATGTCAAGAACAAACTATTCTCAAAACATAGACCAATTAAGTAGGCTATTTATATGTCAAACTTAAATTGATGATCTCTGTTTGCAACATTACACAATGTTCCCACCTACCTCCTGTTTCCCACCAACTTATTCTAATGAACTATAACGTAGGAAATTATAACGATTAACACATTTCAGATTAATCGTTTTGAACTGTACAACGATGTATATCGCCATGCCATTTAACTGCACATTTATTTCATTTCATTTAACTGCACCATGTATGCAACTTATGTTCAGAGATTCTCACACCTTAAGGGAAAAAAAGATGTTCAATAAATTGTATCCGAGAACACAAACAAAGATGAAGCTGGCAATTGGAAAAGGGGGGGGGGGTATTTAATGGTTTTAGATTCTCGAAAAGGTCAAAATGAAATTTTTACAGCTTACATTTAATACCTGTCTGGGTTCACCACCTTTGTAAATCCCACCTGCTGCCATACAATCAGATCACTTATCTCCAATCAATATATAGGTCGCCAGTGTCTCCTACAGCCAAAAGAGTGACTGAGCTCTTTCTCTGACAGAGACAATCGAACTCTCGGAAACGTTCGTCTAAGAGACGACATTACTTTGGTGAGTACAAATGATTCCAATGAATTTATTTCACCTGCTCTTGTTTGAATCAGTCTACTGGAGGTCGATTACGTTAGAGTTTATTTTAGCAAGTTACATGATTAATTACGATCGCATACATTATGAAATATAATCTTATTGCTACATGAATATATTATGTAATTCTTTTTCAAAATGTAAAACGATTATTAAATAGTTTACATGAATTTAAATGATTATTTATTAGTTTACAAGAGTTGAAATAGCAATTAGTCAGTTTATTCGAAATTTATGATCATTATATAGTTTACACGAACTTAAATAATCATGAGCAATATTTTTATGAATTTAAATGACTCTTATTTAGTTGAAGTTAATGACTCACTTTGTTGTTGTTTTTTTTTTTTTATTTGATTTACGTTAGTTGACATAAATATAAGTAAATACATTTCTTTCCGATGTACACTCTTCTTTCCGTTGAAAGAGTAACTGCCTAAGTACTTAAAATAGTAAACTCTATGTTATATAGACTCCTCTTTTGAAATCTATCTAAGTCATCCTTCAAATTAAGTTAAAATAAGAATAATCGATGATACTTATAGCAAATCGTGTTCTAACTAGATAGGCGAATGGATGATGATATCAATATCCATGTGTTTTTTTTAAAAATTAAATATAAGAATGGACGATGAAATCTGTATCCATATGAAGACCTCAATGAAAAAAACGGCCATTTTTAATATTTTTGAGTTATCACCCCTGACTAATACCAAGGGAAAAAAAATGACCTTAATTGAGTTTAAAGGAAACAAAATGGCTCAGTCCATAAGAAAAATGGAAACGAAAAATCCGTTTACTATGGAAAAAGGAGCATAGTCCAATGTTTACAATGGAAAAGAGGGCTGATGCACTAATATCACGTGACATTTGAAGTCACATGATTTAAAGGTCCTATAAGAGATAGCTATAGTGTAAATAAAATTTAAAGATGGCGACCGATTCGCTGAGCTGACCGACAAACCGAGGAAAAAAATAACTGACAGACCTGAATTTTTTTAATTTTCTAAAACAAGAAAAAAAAACATATTAATATAAGCACGATCAATTGGACTTAAAACATTTAAATAATAAAATTTGTATTTTTAAATCATATTTTACCCTTGTTTTGTTATGTTCAGTTAATTGATGTGTGTGTCTGTCTCGTCTCTTTCGCTGTCGCTCTAGTCAAGTCTAGTCTATGACTGTTTGTTGCATGTCCGTGTCTCTCCCAGTCAGCCTATCTCAGTTAGTTTGTATGTCTCTCTCCATGTCGCTCTAACTATGTGTTTGACTCTCCCTGAACTCTCTATCTTCGATTGTCTCTTTTGCTATCTCTGTCTGTTACTCTTTACTGACTTTAATCCTAAGTTCATACAGTTACTGCTACGGATAGAGAGAAAAAAAAAACTACATATGGGCCATATTGTAAGAAGCACATCAGAAACTTAGGAAGTTTGATTTTAAATCTGATTTTCAAGTTAAATTCTTAATAATATATTTTTAATGATAGTTATAGACACGATCCATATTCTTATACTTATAGTTTAAACAAAAATAATTTGCCTAAGGTAGGGGTCATTCGTAAATTATGTCACGTTAAAAAAGACCTTTTTAGACACCCCCTCCCCCTGTCACAAAATGTCACAAAATCCCCCCCCCCCCAAACCCCGTGTCAGATCACCTAAAAAAATTCAAAACATACATAAAATTTTCATAACTAAACTAAGAAATTATTTTATTCTTAAATTTTTTCCCATAATGCAGCTGTTCTAAACCTGTGGGTCGCTACCCCTTTATGGGTCGAACGACTCTTTTCAAGGGGTCACCTAAGACAATCAGCTAATGCAGATCCTCTACAGTTATGAAGTAGTAACGAAAATAATTTTATGGTAGGGGTTCGCCACAACATGAGGAACTGCATTCAAGGGTCGCGGCATTAGGAAGGTTGAGAACCACTGCTATAATGATAAGATGTAGCATTGTTAGAAAACTGAGTTTCATGGTACCTATACTATAATACCTGAGACAATGTTGACCTCAAATTAATGTTTTAAAATTATTAAATTATGATTTTTTTTCAGAATTAGATAGTTTTAGAGGTGAAAAAAAGTGACGTCACAATTTTTGACCCCCCACCCCCCTTTTTTTTCCACCTGCCAAAAAGTGTCGCATATTCTCGACCCATCCCCTCTGAGCGTGACGTAATTTGCCAACGACTATTTTAGAGGTGAAAAAAAGTGACGTCACAATTTTTGACCCCCCACCCCCCTTTTTTTTCCACCTGCCAAAAAGTGTCGCATATTCTCGACCCATCCCCTCTGAGCGTGACGTAATTTGCCAACGACTCCTAAATGTGAAAATTTACTTATAAAATAGTTTTATATGGATATTTATCAATGATCAAACCTTGATAAATTACTACAAGGGACAAAACGGCAGAGTCCATTTTGACACCACTCTCTACTATAATGAAATAAATCATGTTACATTCAAGTTTAAATTACTTTATCTATTTAATAACTCAGGGAAATGGACACTCTTGTGAAATGCATTTTAAAAATTACATTTTGTTTACACATTTTTAATGTGCATGGTTTTGAAGTTTAAAAATGGAATATCTCAAAACAACAAAAATATGACCCTGCCGTTTTTTCCCTTGTGGTCTTCAATGCGTTCTAATTAAATAGGAGAAAGGATAAGGATAACTGTATACACGTGTCTTTTAATTAAATAGGATAATGCATAAATACTACCCAGACTGATTCCCATCCTCCCACTGATAAACAATTTTGCTGGCTGCCGTCTATGGTTTGCCTTGTCAAAGTTATGTGGTGGGGTGGGTGAATATACATTGCTGTACTTTATTTCATAAATGTACTTTATTTTAATGTCATGATTATATCTCTTTTAATAAATTCAGCGCCATGAGCCCAGCCCTAGGCTGGGGTACCGCGCTATATAAGACGTCTAATTATTATAATTATAAATATATCCAAATAGACTTTTACAAAAAAGCTTGGTGAAAAAGAAAATTAAAAGGTGCTGATATTTGTCAGTACAATATGTGAATTTAACCTATTTTTTTTTTTAAAAGTTAAATAATTCAACATCAACCCGATCGGAAATTTGTATAGAGTAACGTGACTTGACAGGCAGAAATGACGTCATCTAATCAGTTTCTTCTTTAGTAATCCTACGCTATTATCAAGGGAGATCTTGGCGGAAGGAGATAAGCTGCCATGTTCTTAGAAAAAATGGAGCATGTAGAGCAGCATTATTATTATGGAAGCATTGTTTATATTAACCAATATGAACGGATTTTGGACTAAAAATAAATTTGTTGCTTGCAGAAAAATGGAAATTAAGACTCTCGTCGTCACAGCAACCCTGGTCCTAGCAACGTCATTTGGAAACAACAAAGCTGCTTCTGTAGCAGATAAACTCCCCTTGTATCTGACACCATTGATTGAGAATCATAACATTTATAAGGCTAGGCAACTAAGTCTGATAAAAGATGACTTCTTCCCAAAAAGCTTCTCTGGATTAATTACAGTGGACAAACACTATAGAAATCATTTATTTTTCTGGTTCTTTCCGTCCGAAAGCTCAGACCCAAAATCTCCTTTAATGGTCTGGTTAAATGGTGGCCGCGGAATTTCATCGATGGTTGGTCTATTCTTGGAGAATGGACCACTTAGATTAGATAATGCTACAAAATGGTGCAAAAGGTGGCCCAACTCTTGGGCACACAACTTCAACATGTTGTACATCGACCAGCCTGTAGGTGTTGGTTACAGTTACACTGAGGATAAGCGCCATGGTTGGAGAGACACAGTGGATGGCCACGCGAAAGATCTTTACGAGTTTATAAAACAGTTTTATATTATGTTTCCTGAGTACATGAGAAGAGACCTCTATATTGGAGGGCAGTCCTACGCTGGGATATATGTGCCAGCCTTTGCTTATTATTTACATACAGAAATACTCGTCAAAAAGTCATGCATTCCTTTAAAAGGTATCTATTTAGGTGAACCTTTATTTGATCCGATAACCCAGGGCAGAGAGTCGGCTAGATTTTTCGAAGCACTTGGCGCCATCAGCAAGAAACAAGCAGACGACTTTCAGGCCAAATTTGATGAATACGTAAAACGCGATAATTATCAACAAATGCTGATTTACGAACTTATGGAAAAGATTGTCCCATATTTTGGAATAGGGCATCATTTAATGGACAATTATGTTACCCTGAGGGAAGCTCAGCTAAAGGAATTGAAAGCTTTAATGAATACAAACGAAATGCGTGATTCTGTCCATGTTGGTAATTTAACTTTCCAAAACAATTACCACATGGTCCATTTAACACTCCACAAAAATAAAATGGACGATGCAAAGTCGAAGCTGGCTATTCTAATGAACAGGTACAAAGTCTTGATTTACAACGGTGAACTGGATTGTATGGTCAGTTCAGTGATGGTTGAAGCCGGTCTTATGTCCACTAACTGGTCATTACAGGCAGAATATAACGACTCGTGGCTCTTCCCCTGGTCGCAAGCAGGAAAACTTGTCGCCTTCCAAGCCAAACACGGTCAGTTTTGTCGCGTTGTCATTCGTCGCACGGGGCGTCATATCCCCTTTGACCTGCCAGATGTGTCCCGTACAATGATGGAGCGCTTCGTCAAGTTTGGTTGTATAAATTAAAAATTATTTCAATCAATAAATGATGTAATTACAATACATTATTTACATGAAACAATAAATGATTCAAAACAAAAAATATATAATTTAATATTAGTACAAAAAATTAAATTTTGCACCAGGACATTTTGTTTTGAATTATTAGTCTCTGATGCAAAATTAAAAATGGTGTGTGTCTAATTCTAAGAATGCATGAAAATTAGGCAGTCTAAAAATAACCAGCCAAAAAAATTGAATGTTTATTGCCAGGGATTGAAATATGTCTGTAGTTATGATTTTCATTAACATGTGGCACGTGACATGAGTTTCTTATTTTAGCAAGTTAGTCGCAAAGAGTTTTTCGTCATAAAATGTATAACACATTGAAACGAAAAAAGTTCTTTATTTTTAGCGACTATGTCATATTGATTCAATACTTCAATAAAATAAAATAAAATAAAATAATGTTAAAAAGGAAATCATATTTCTGTTGTTTGTTTTACCAAAAGTCTTCAAAAGCAAAGTACAAGTATGTTTGTAATTGTCAACATTTTTGTTTGCCTTGTCCATTTTTAAGGTTTATTATATCATTAAAATAAATTTCCCAACAATCAGTCTTGTATATGCCGTACTGATAACAATGACACTTGTATTTCTTTCATTGTGTGCCTTTTATTTACCATCGCGCCTTGATGTTTGAACTCTGTGTGATGACGTCATTGATGGATTATCCCAACAATCAGTCTTGTATATGCCGTACTGATAACAATGACACTTGTATTTCTTTCATTGTGTGCCTTTTATTTACCATCGCGCCTTGATGTTTGAACTCTGTGTGATGACGTCATTGATGGATTTGTAAGGGCATTTGTCCCAGACCAACGTCACTTAATGTTTGATCGCTGTGCTATGACGTCATTGATGAATTGGCTAGAACATTTGACCCAGAACTACATCACTTGATGTTTGATCACTGTATGATGGGGTCATTGGTGGATTTGCTAGGCCATTTATGCCAGACCTACGTAACTTCATGTTTGCATACTGTGTGATGAAGTCAATTATGCGTTGGCTAGGGAGTTACGCCCTAACCAATGTCGTACTCTATCTAATTCGTGTTTATAGGACACGCCAAGGTAATTGTTGTTGCACATACGATGTCTAACTGGTGTTTATGGGACACGTAAATGTCATAATGTGTCTAAATGGTGTTAATGGGACACGTCAATGGAAAACTGTGTCTAACTGGTGTTAATAGGACACGTCAATGTCACCCTATGTCTAACATGTGTTAATGGGACACGTCAATATCATATTGTGTCTAACTGGTGTAAATGGAACAAGGCAATGTCATACTGTGTCTAACTGTTGTAAATTAGACACGCCAATCTCATACTGTGTCGAACTTGTGTAAATGGAACACGTCACTGTCATACTGTGTCTCACTCGTGTTAATGGGGCACGATCAAGATCATACTATGTCCAAATGGTATTAATGGGACACGTCACTGCCATACTGTGTCTAACTGGTGTTAATGGGACATGTCAATGCCAAACTGCGTCTAACTGGTGTAATGGGTTACGACAATGTCATACTGTGTGAAACTGGTGTTAATGGGACACGTCAATGTCACACAGTGTGTAACTGGTGTTAATGGAACACGTTAATATCATACTGTGTCTAACTGTTGTAAATGGGACACGCCAATGTCATACTGTGTTTAACTGGTGTAAATGGAATACATCAATTTCATAATGTGTCAAAGTGGTGTTAATGGGGCATGCCAATATCATACTGTGTCTAAAATGTGTTAATGGGTCACGTCAATGGCATAATGTGTCTAACTGGTATAAATGGGACACGTCAATGACATACTGTTTCTATCTGGTGTAAATGGATCACGTCAATTTCATACTGTTCTAACTAGTGTAAATGGGTCTCGCCCATGTCATACTATGTCTAACTGGTGTAAATGGGACACGCCAATGTCATACTGTGTCACTGGTGTAAATGGAACAGGTCATGTCATACTGTGTCTAACTGATGTAAATGGAAAACAGAACTCAAACAGTATCTATTTACAACCGCTCTACAAAACCTTCAGCCCTATCTTTTGGTATTCCTCAAGGATCGGTCCTTTAGCCGGTCATTTTCATTCTCTACACTAAACCTCTATAATCTCTTATTAGCCACCACTCAGTTTCCAGTCAATCCTTTGCTGATGACACTCAAATCAGTGACTCTTGCTTTCTTGATCAACTTCATGCCACAATTCTTCGCATACAGGAGTGCGTTGACGACGTAAAGCGTTGGATGACTGGCAACAAACTGAATCTTAATGATTATAAAACGGAAATCCTTCTCATCCACTCTCAAAACAAACCTCTCCCTCCATACGCCCATTCTTCTATATCTATCGAGATCTCTGAAATCACACTCTCTTCCTCTGCCAGGAAACTTGGAGTCACGCTCACAGACACACTCTCCATGGACAAACATGTCACGAACATCTGCAGATCAGCATACAACGAAATTAGAAAAATCAGCACCATTAGACACATCCTCTCATTTGATGCCACAAAAAAATCTCGTCTCTTCAGTCTTTCTTTTAAAATTTGACTACTTTAACACTCTTCTCGCAGGCCTTTCTCAACACCACATAGACAAACTTCAGAAAGCACAGAACTCAGCATGCAGACTCCTTTTTGAAACAAATAAACATGACCAAATTCAACCACACATGCGGAAACTCCACTAGCTTCCAATATCCTCTCGCATCAAATATAAGTCTGCCAATCTATGCTTCAACTCGTTCAGTGACCTTCACTTTCCTGTCTATCTCTCTGGACTGTTGCTTCCTTACATCGCCACAAGACAACTACGCTCTTCAATTGACAATAGAACCCTCTCAATCCCAAGAGCCAAAACGAAGACCATCAGTGAACGCTCCTTGTAATTCCATACGCCCACGTTCTGGAACCAGCTCCCCTTCCACATCCGTCATTGTGAAACCTCGTTCACTTTCAAAAAGTCCCTTAAAACCCATCTGTTTAGGTCCGCCATTGACCTGTGATGCACCCTCCTTGCCGTAGCTCATTTTCTGCCTTGGGTTGATCCTGTAGTATAGGCCAAAACTTTCCAAAGTGTACTCGTTTTTATAGCCATTTTAATGTTTAAGCTACTGTTTCTATAGTCACTTTTCACATTGTAGTAACAAGTCTAGTGTATCTGTTTTTTCATTTGTATTTTACTTCAGTAGTTTAAATAGTTTACATATTTTTAATGATTGTAAAGCGCTTAGAGCTGTAAGATAAGCGCTATACAAAAATACCTGAATAAATAAATAAATAAATGGGACACTTCAATTTCATTCTGTGTCTAACTGATTTAAATGGAAAACGCGAATGGTATACTGTGCCTAACTGGTGTAAATAGAACACGTCAATGTCATACTGTGTCTAACTAGTGTAAATGGAAAACGTCAATGGTAACCTGTTTCTAACCGTTGTAAATGGGACACTTCAATGTCATTCTGTGTCTAACTGGTGTAAATGGAAAGCGCCAATGGTATATTGTGTCTAACTGGTGTAAAAGGGACACGTCAATGTGATACTATTTCTAACTGGTGTAAATGGAACACGTCAATGTCATACTGTGTCTAACTGGTGTAAATGGAAGACGTCAATATCATACTGGGTCTAACTGTTGTAAATGGGACACGCCAATGGCATACTGTGTCTAACTATTGTTAATAGGACACGTCAATATAATACAGTGTTTAATTTATGTTAATAGAACATGCCAATGTCAAAATTCATCTTACGGTAGAAACCACAGTTAATTGTTCTGACAATGTCATCACTAGTTAATTAATTGCACAATGTCCACTAAATGATATTAATGAATTTTGACCAAGTCATCCCAGTAACGTAGCTGTACAATATCATTTTAATGACAGTCAACAATTACGACCAAGCCATACAAGTGATGGAACTGTACAGTGTCAATTTATTAACATTTAAAAATTGTGACCAAGTCATCGCCAATGACGTAAATGTAAAAATGCCAACTTAATGACTGTCAACAATTCTGACCAAGTCATCCCAGTGACGTACGTATATGATGCCAACAATATTTTACTCCAAATTTATACATCTGCGTTCTTTAAATAGACATTGATTTGGACCTGGTTCTCTTGTTGATACCTGCACGAGTGTTACTACATGTTTTTTTATAAATACTTAGATGGCTGTTAACACATGATTATATATATGCTTTTATATTTGGGACCAAATGAACTTCGATGAATCGCAGTAGGAGAAAACTATCACCCATATTAAAGTTAGCTCGATAATACGTTACACATTTGTAGAACACCCACAACAACACAGCAATTTTTGAAAAGTAAAATGCTGCAACTTGTCAGTCGGAGGTTTTGTACCTTGATAAATTATACATTAATAGTAAAAGAAAAATTTAACCATTTATGCACAATATTTTTTATTATTTCCTATTTGGGATAATCCATGTGACTGTAAAACATTCTGTTGGTGGGACAGATTCTTTGAAAGAAAGAGGATTGTAAATGAAACATTCTGTTAAGTGGCTAGAGTCTTTGACAACAAATAGTTTGTAAATGAGTCATTGTGTTGGTGGGAGATAGCCTTTAAGAGAAAGAGGTTTATAAATGGACATTGTGAAAACGAGTACAGAAAAAGAGAAAGGTATATAAAAAGAGACTGATACATGATGAGTGCCTGGTACATGATGAGTGCATGGTAAATGAGGTGTGCCTAGTACACTATGTATGCTTGAACATAATACGTATTTGATATATGATGAGTGTCTGGTGCATGATACGTGCCTGATACCAGCGTGCTCGGGACATAATGAAAACCTGGTACATGGTGAGTGCCTGGTACATGATTGGTGCTTGGTGTCGAGACGTTGTATCTGTTATGTTGCAAATCATCCACTCATGGCAATGAGTGTCTATTCATCCAGCCAAGTTTCCCACTTGATCACCGAACAGCACAACCCATAGTAATAGTCTCCAAATCAACAAACCCTCCACGGTTCGTTACAATATATACATTTAATATGCCTTTCCAAACTGACAATCAGTGTACTTCACTATACAGCTTGTAACTGTTCAAATTCAAAATATATCAAGTTGAAATTCTCACTCATAGAAACATCACACAAGAGGCTATATATTGAATTCTGCACAACGATCATCTCTCTTCTCAAACAACAACGAAAACTAACGCTTCACTTCCCATTACACAATTACGTCACAACACTTTCACACAAATGATACAGCTACACGTAAAATCTCTAACACCACATATTTTCACTATCAAACATAACGACAACGCTCTACTCAATAACAACAGTGATTCTCATATCCTTGACATATCCCCCCCTCTTCCGCTAGATTCTACTCTCCGAGTAGCATCTTCAAAAATGAAAAGTCAGGGTATGGAATCCCTGTTGGGTCATGCTGACTCATACAGCAAATAACAATCTCAAACAAGTAATCCAATAAGTATTATATTGTTTACAATTATTAATCTAATCACATAGATTTTAAACGCATAAACAACAACAAAAATCATGGGTTATTTACATCATATCTAAATAATTACTGTTTATAATAAATCAAGAAAAATCCTTACACTAGCATAATGATTTTAAAGCAACTGATCATCTGCAACATAAAAAAAAAATTAATTTAAAAGAAATTAAAATCGTTATCTTCACCTCCCAACTCATGGACTTGAAAACTCACCTCCTCCACAAAATTGTTTTTTTCTCACTAGTGTCGAGATAAAAAAATCGCAATAGTGTTTTCTCCTCCCTTGATATATTCAATGTCAAATTTGAATTCCTGTAAAATTAATGTTCATCTGGTGACTCTCGAATTACATATTTTAGCGGTATTTAAATATTTAAGTCCCTGGTTATCACATTGACGAATAAATCTCGCACACATAAGATAATAAGCCAATTTTTGAATGCCCCATATTATGGCCAAGCATTCCCTTTCTATTGTTGAATATTGCGTTTCCCTATCCATTAGTTTACGACTTATGTACTTAACGGGATGAAGGATGTTGTTACTGTTCTGTAAAAGACTTGCCCCCATTCCCTTGGTTCAAGCGTCAGTTCTAACTGTAAAAGATTTGCTATGGACTGGTAACATTAAGATAGGTTTACTAGTTAAATACATATGTATCAAGTCTAATGCCTGTTGGCATTCGCCCGTCCAAATGACTTTATTTGGTTTACCTTTTTGTGTCAGGCCCGTCAAAGGTGCCGTAAGTTTGGAAAAGTTATGTATGAACTTATTGTAATAAGAAATGAGACCCACCAAACTTCTAACTTGTTTCTTGGTCCTTGGTTTCTCTATTGCAAAAACTTTATTTCAATTTGTGTCGTCCGTTTTTATTAATCCATCTCCTACCATGTGTCCAAGAAAATTAATATACTTTTTCTCCAGCTCCAACTTACTTGGTTTAACGGTAAATCCTGATTCCTTCAGGATAGTCAAGACTTGCCTTAATACTTTAATAAGGGTTCCCCAGTCCTCTTTATGTATGCAAATATCATCAAAATATGTCACTACGTGATATAACTGCCCGAAAAGTTTCCTTATTATCCTGTTAAATGTTGCCGGGGCGGTAGCTAATCCAATCGGCATATATTTAAATTAATATAATCCCTCTGGCCCCTGAAAAGCAGTATATTCTTTACTAGCGTCGTGTATTGGTATCTGCCAGTAACCCTTAGTTAAGTCTAATTTACTAAAAAACAATGCTTTTGCCATGTGAGCTAGTTTCACATCCTGATTTGGAATAACTTCAGCAACCCTTCTAGTTACAGCATTAAGTCTTCTATAGTCGACACAAGTTCGTAACGAGACATCGTTCTTCTTTAGTAACACTAAAGGTGAAGAATATGGTGAGTTTGATTCTTCTATGATTGCCAGATCTAACATCACTTTAATTTCTTCCCTTAGCTTTCCCATAATATGAGCTGGGATAATGTAGGGTTTTAATGTTATCGGTTTTTTATCTAACAGTTCAATGTTATGTTCTCCTATTGATGATTTTCCCGGAATATCCGAAATTACTCCTTGAAATTCATGTAAAATCTTCTTTATTTTGTCCATCTGTTTATCATTTAATTCCTTATTAATGTCTATTTCCATAGATTCAGCTACATTTATTGTCGTTAATTCAGTTCTTCCTCGTCTTTGTTTTTGCTGTCCTCCACTGTCACCACGGCCACCCCACCATGGTTAACGTTAATTTTTGTCTCCTTCTTATTAATAGTTGATCCCTCTCTGTCAAAATACTTGACAATCCTATTGAGAAGATAAACTTTCTTCTTCTGTCCTCTTTTAACCTCAACATTAAATTTTGATATAATTATAGTTACTTCATACGGTCCCTCTGAATTCAATGTCAACTTGTTTCCTTTCTTGGCTTAAGCACTAATACTTTCTCACCTATTTGAATGTCTTTGACAACTGCATAGCGGTCATAATATAACTTATGTTTTGCTGTCTTAGCTTTTGTGTTGTCCAAACCGGTTTTCAATCTATTCCTCAGATCAATAAGGTATTCATATATGGTTTTATTTTCTTCCTCAATATTTTCCTTTGTAAATAACGTTTTAAGAATGGCCATTGGGCCTCTTACCAAACATCAATTCATATTAGTTGAAATCAACGTGGTCTCATTGGGAACTTCCCTGTAGGCAAAAAGTAGGGCCGGCAAAACGATATCCCAGTTTTCGGGTTCATTTTTAGCTACTTTTCTTAACATGTTTTTAAAGTGCCATTTAACCTCTCCACCATTCCGTTCAATTATGGATGATATATTGACGAATGATTGGTGCTAATATTAAGGAGTTCACACACCTGTCCGTATAACTAAGACGAAAATTGAGGCTTATTATCTGACAAGATTACCTCAGGAAAACCCATTCTTGTAAAGATAGTAACTAGTGCGTCACATACGTCTTTTGTTGTCACATTTTTCAATGGAACTGCCTCGGGCCAACGGTTGCCATATCAATTAATGTAAGTATATATCTATTTTTCTTAGTTCTCGTTTTTAGTGGTCCAACAATATCTATTGCCACTTTTTCGAAAGGTACCCCAATGAATTACATCCGTCCTAGCTCTATGGGTTTATATCTACCAGGAGGTCGAGCTTTCTGGCATATAGGACATGTTTTAACATAGTTGGTGATTTCTTTGTTCATGTTCGGCCAAAAAAATCGGAACAGATACGGTATTTTGTCCACCTGACGGACATGTGTCCAGCCAAAGCCGACTCGTAAACAGTTTTTAACACTATCGACTGGTATTTTAGCGGGACGACTGATTTTCAGTCTACTTTACTATTAGTCCTGTTGGTAAATACCCTTTACAGATACCCATTTCTATTTTGAAACTTGATGACTCCCTGTCTTGTATGCTCCATGCTATTAGTTTTTGCTTTATCCCAATACTTTTTTCATTTCTGGTCTGCTTTTTGTTCCTCTTTCATGTTCATATGTTCTAGGAACCCAGTTACTGGCCCTTCTCCGATGATACTTTCAGTTGTCCTATCCTTCTTCATTTCTCTTGTACTCTGTGCTCTCGTCACTACATTTCCATATTGATATAACGCTATCTGTGTTTCCTCTTCTTCATTCCTACAATTAGATCGGCAACTGGTTTCTCGAACAAGGTGGCCAAAAATGTGCCCTTCAAATACTTAGTAAATATGTCCACATATGCAGTTTTGTAACAGGTCTTCCCCTGTTTTCCCTTGATCTTTGCTGTGTCCACCCTCTATGTTCCTGTCGCCGAGGGCAATTATTCTTCCAGTGACCCTCCCATCTACACAAAAAAACAGAGTCCCGTTAACCTCATTTCCGTCGATCTTCTTCTCTCGGTTCCATGTTGACCTTGCCAGTGTTCGGCACTCCATGCTGCAAAAGTTGATTTGTTACCCTTAGCTATTTTGTCCTTCTCTGCTGCTTTAATGTTATCTATGTGGCCCAATACGTCCTCGCATTTGGTCGGGTTTTGTACTAAAACATTTTTAACTATTTCCCCATTCATGTTAACCAATAATTTATTACGCCATAATAGATCCTTTCAAAAGTTTGTTTCAGTTTTTGAGCTATCTACCCAATTTTCTAAGCTCCTTAATAAGTTAGAATTAAACTCCCTGAAGTTATCATCTAGAGGTGTCAGCACGTTCCATTTCCGCCTGTACTTTTTCTCATTGTATCCTCCATGTTTCAGAAGTAACAGTTTTATTGTCTCGTAATCGTCTAGCCTTATCCTTATGTCCTCAGTCATTAGAAATGACTGTAGATAACCCGTCAACCTCACCTGTAATTCCGTGATCCATTCCTGTTTTGTAACCCCGTTTTGTCTGGCAATCAGTTCGAAGTTTACAATGTAGTCGTCCAGTTCCTTGTCGCTGTCGTATTTAGGGAGACATTTGAGTTAGTGGTAAATTTTGTTGGGAATTTTTTCGTCACTATTACGTTGTGTAAGTCCATTTTTTATTTTGGCTAATTCAATTTCTTTATCTGCTTCTTTTTTTAAATTTTTTAAGTTCCTGTTTCCTATCTTCTACTCTTCTCTTTTCTTCTCGCTCCTCTTCTTCCCTTCTTCTCTTTTCTTCTCGCTCCTCTTCTTGCATTCTTCCCCATTGTTCCCTACATATGTATCTAACTCCTGTCCCATAAATCTAATGTCATTTTCTGCCACCTCCCGAATTTTGGCTATTAATTTGCGATATGGTTCTCTTAGCTTTGCATCTTGTTTCCATTTATAATTATTTACCCCTACAAAATATTACAAAGTATACATTCTAAAAATGCACAGCGTTTAACTATCTATTAGATAATTAATATATTAATAACTTTTGACAATAAATAACAATTGAGTATCTAAATATTTTACCTAACTTTACTTGACTTGGCCTGCACTTTACCACGCAACACAAAATATTACAATGTCACTGTTTTAAGTAATAGTGTCCAATTTGAGCCTACGATGTTTACCCGGTAGAAGGCACTGTGTTGATATATTTGTAGCTGCAGGGGCGCTCCGGTTGTAGGTGTGGCAATGGTCTGGTAGCGGCACAGTTACGATGTTGTCGTTGGTGCGGTAATGATCTGGTCGTAGGTGGTTTGCTTCGTGCAAAGGACAGGGGGGGGGCACAGCAAACAGCGGTGTACAGCAACTACTGGAATAGTCAATCAGCAGGACACAGCAGCAGGATACATCAGCAGCGGTGTACTGCAACTGCGTTGAATAGCCACCAGGATTACAGCAACAGTGGTGTTAAGATCAGTGGAACATACCAATCAGCGGGTCACAGCATTGGACAGTTGCTTTAGCTGGGACAGGAGACACACCGCCCCCGAAGAGCACTTCAGATGACTTCGGACAAGTGACACACAGCCTCTGACAGATGTGCCAGGATACCTCATACAGCGGACGGTCGATGTTCACAGCCCTGTACAGGTGACGGACAGCAACACACACAGTTTCAAGCGGGTGACACACAGGTTCGGCGGAGATAATACTGCAAGGCCCCGGACAGGGATGATACTTCACAACTATGTTTGGACGGCCTGACACTTCACAACTATGTTTGGACGGCCTGACACGTCACAACTATGTTTGGACGGCCTGACACTTCACAACTATGTTTGGACGGCCTGACACTTCACAACTATGTTTGGACGGCCTGACCCTTCACAACTATGTTTGGACGGCCTGACACTTCACAACTATGTTTGGACGGCCTGACACTTCACAACTATGTTTGGACGGCCTGACACTTCACAACTATGTTTGGACGGCCTGACACTTCACAACTATGTTTGGACGGCCTGACACTTCACAACTATGTTTAGACGGCCTGAAACTTCACAACTATGTTCGGACGGCCTGACACTTCACAACTATGTTTGGACGGCCTGACACTTCACAACGATGTTTGAACGGCCTGACACTTCACAACGATGTTTGGACGGCCTGACACTTCACAGCTTTTTACTAGTTTTGGACGATAATACTTCCCAGCTTCAGACAGGATGAGTCGATATTCGGACGAGGATGATACTTAACAGCCCTTGATTCGTTCAGACGAGCCCCCAATGTCGAGACGTTGTATCTGTTGTGTTACAAATCATCCACTCATGGCAATGAGTGTCTATTCCTCCAGCCAAGTCTCCCAATTGATCACTGAACAGCACAACCAATATTAATAGTCTCCAAATCAACAAACACGCCACGGTTCGATACAATATATAAATTTAATATGCCACTTCAACTTGACAATCAGTGTACTTCACTATACAGCTTGTAACCGTTAAACTTCACAATATATCTAGTTGAAATCCTTACACATAGAAACATCCTACAGGAAGCTATATCTTGAATAGTGCACAACGGCCATCTCTCTTCTCTAACAACAACGAAAACTAACTCTTCATTTCCCATTACACAAGTACGTCACAACACTCCCATACAAACGATACAGCTACACATAAAATCTTTAACCAAACAGCTTTTCCCTATCAAACATGAAAACAATAATCTACACATAAGAACAGTGATTCTCATACCCTTGACATCCTACATAACAGTTACTTAAGTGACAGAATAGAGACCCCCCACATCAATGGTTACTATGGTAACACAATATATACTCCACATAAGAATTACTAACTGACACAATATAGACCCCCGCGTTAATGGTTACTATGGTAACGCAATACATACCCCATATAACAGTTACTAAAGTGGCACAATACAGACACCCGCGTCAATGGTTACAATTGTATCACAATACATACCCCACATATCAGATACTAAAGTAACACAATACAGAAACCCACGTCAATGGCTACTATGGTAACACAATACATACCCCACATAACTGTTACAAACGTAACAAAATACAGACCCCCATGTCAATGGTTACTATGGTAAAAAATAGAGGACACCCAAAGAAACAGTTACTAAAGTTACCCAATATAGACCCAACATAAACTTTTACTAAAGTGACACACTACAGACCCCAAAGTCAATGGTTACTATGGTAACACAATACATACCCCACATAACAGTTAATTAAGTGACGCAATACAGACACTAACATCAACAGTTACTAAAGTGACGCAATATAGACCTCCCACACCAACAGTTACTAAAGTGACGTAATACACACCCACACATAAACAGTTACTAATGTTACACAGACCCCCCATGTCAGTAGTAAATAGTATAACCAAATGCAGATCCCCAACTCATTGGTTAACAGCTTAATGTTTTTCTTTATGATAGCACACTGGTAACCTACGGATGCTTTCAAAGCTGTCTTAGAAAAGCTGACATTTTCATCTTTAGGGTTTTTCAAGGCTTAAAATAGAGACAATCCATCTTGGTGGGTATAATAACAATATAATTTCAATGAAATCTTACAAAATAGTTATGTAATGTCTTGTTGTTGTTTTTTTTTTGTTTTGTTTTTTCTGCAAATGCAACAAATATTATATTTTTATTATAATTGGATAATTGAACTGGCAATCCTTACATCTTCGTTTGAATCAGATGTATTGGAAACTGTCCAGACATCACTCTCATCGTCGAACTGATCCAGTCGAGACATCACTCAGTTCGTCGAAATGATCCAGTGGAGACATCACTCTCTTCGTGGAATTGATCCAGTCGAGACATCACTCTCTTCGTCGAAATGATCCAGTCGAGACATCACTCTCTTCGTGGAACTATTCCTCTTTATCTAAAGAAAGTTTACAGTCCTCCAAGTCCCCTGGCAATTATTTGATTTGAACTTGATTTGCTGTACCATACAAACGTTTTGGGAGTAGTGTAGTAGGGAGGAAACGCCCCGAATAGTTAAGGGTTTTTTTTAAGGGGTTTTTTCAAGGGAGAACCCTCCACCCGAATTTTGGAGGGTTTTTTCAAGGAGGACCCCTACAAGGGGAATAACCCGATAATGATTTTTTTTGTCTTATAAAAGTGACCTCCCTTTGTTGTCCGAGTGAATTATTGTTGTACTGTTGTACAATGGTATATTTGATTAACTTTATAATTATTGATTTGTAATTAAGTTGATTAAATTATTTTGATTAAATACGACATCAAATAAATAACAAAGACAAAAGAGGTTAGATTTTTCACGTGTTGTTGTAGGACGGCTTTTTAATTATATAATTTTATTATGAGTGGTTCTCAAATTTCTATTGAGTGGTTCTCATTTTTTTTCCTTCTAATAATTGGTTCTCATAGTGTTTTGGGTTACCGGAAATTTCGTCGAAAGAAATTTCGTCGACGGTAAATTGATGGACGGAAGTTTGATCGACCGGAATTTTGATCGACCGGAAGTTTGGTCGAACGGAAGTTTGACTGAACGGAAATTTGATCGACCGGAAGTTTGACCGAACGGAATTTTGATCGAACGGAAGTTTGGTCGAAAGGAAATTTGATCGACAGGAAGTTTGGTCGAAAGGAAATTTGATCGAAACAATTTTTTTTTTTTTTTGTGTGTTTTTTTTTTGTTGTAAATAAAAGGCTGCTTACTTTTGCCAATGATCAGTTCAGACATTCAAAAGTTCGATAGTTAAATATCTTTTTGAACGCACTGTATAGTAGTTTTGTCGAAAGGAAATTTGATCGAAACAATTTTTTTTTTTTTGTGTGTTTTTTTTTTTGTTGTAAATAAAAGGCTGCTTACTTTTGCCAATGATCAGTTCAGACATTCAAAAGTTCGATAGTTAAATATCTTTTTGAACGCACTGTATAGTAGTGCATAGTAAAACAAAATAATGCGTGCAAAAAGAAATTTAACGCAAAATTTGATAGTGTGAACTATGCAGCAAGTATTAAGGCATTCGAATTCGTGTGTGAAATTGTGGAAATCTATAATTATACTTATTACTTATACTTATACTAACACTAATACTAATACTACTACTATATTTTAGATTTTGAATTTATTTTATTATTTTCTTCCATATTATTATATAATGTGTAAAAGTGATAATTAGTTTTTTTTTAAATGATACAATTTTATTTATTTTAACATTTCCTTGTCAAAAGAGAGCTTTTGTATACTAAATGTTTGCAACATTTCATTTAATGATTTAGTACGTTTCCTTGGAAACAAGATGTCCGCTCTCTCGGAATTTACCATAGATTTTTAGGTTATAAATACGAATAGTTATCGATTCAAAATCAAACACAAGCATTGCAATATCTGGAATCTGTGTAGTGTAATGTAAATGATAATGTCAGTATTACTCAGACTCAGGCAGCTATGCTCAGGTCACTTGGTCTACTAGGTTGGACTTAGTTTAGTCATAGTTTAGAAGCCTAAGCCTAGGCCAAAGACTTTGTACTTTGTAAGATTAAATTTTAATTAAGGTTTACTTAGAAGTTGTAGTAGAAGTTTAAGTTAGTAAATAATGGTTTAATAACACCTTCACCTGAATTATTATAAAAATATTAGATGTCAGATGATGGAGCCTACTTTATAATTTATACCAGTAGTAGTAGTATATAATAATATAATTATAATTATAAATATTATTCTAAAAATATTGCAGGCTAAGTTTCTATAACTATAATGTTATTAATTTACTTTTTTGTAGCTTGAGACGTAATATTATGAATTACAATGTCGGCCTAATGGATACATTCAAGAAGAAGAGCTAAATTACATATAAGTAATACTATACTATGGACATGAACTGGACATTATAGCAATAGTCTTAGATAGCAGCTTTTGCCAAACTGTTAAGTTAGGTGGATTGGTGTACACAATTGCACTAGGTACCAGTGCCAGATTGATTCATTATATTTTATTTTTATTTGGGAAACACCTGGTCTGAAGTATTATTTCTAGTCCAAATGTAGCTATACTCGGGATACTCATAGATTAATAAAAATAAATAAAACTTTCATGTAAGATATAACCTATCTGTTTATCTAAGAGGAAAAATCCTGCACAGTTATATTATACACAAAGCAATTTTTCTAAATTGATATTTATGGTAGTGGTAGGCATAAATATTGTTAATCTTCATTCATTATTAACTTTGACTTTAATAAATATAACTTTTCATTTTGTCCTTTTTTAGAATTTCCCCCCAAAAAGAAAAATCTGCTCAGAAGTGAAAGTTTAGCTGATGATTGCATATTACTAATGAACATTTTACAAGCTTTCTTTACCAGACCTTTCTCATTCCTGACTTATTATTGTCTCCTCATTCCTTTTCCAAACCAAATTAATGGAAAGTGATTTTAAAAATATGTTTGTCTCTTTTTTTTTCTTGTGTTGTTCTGATAGTAGATAATTGTTTTCTATTATTGCCTAAAAAAAATAATAATTTTGGGACGCATTTTTCAATTTATCTTATATTATTTGGTACTTTATGTGTTTAAGCTAAAAATATGTTTGTGTCCTCCAGCACACCACAACCCCTGGGGCTGCAGACATTGCTGATTAAGAACCTGTGCCATATGTTATGAAGAGGATTTAAGTCTGAGAATCGGGGTCATGTAAAATACCTACCAGTTAACAAATCAAAATTAAAAAGGTGAAATGGAAGTTATAAACAGTAACTAACAACATAAATTGTACTTGACTGTAGTGTTAGATTGAATAGTATATATGTCTTATATCTTGCAAATATAAAAATTGGGAACTTTCAAATCTCTCACATACAATCAGTTATAAATTGAACTTACACAAACACATTTTTTAAAGTTTGTCACAAAAACTGTTTCTTAAAAATTATAATTAAAATATTAACACAATTTTTCAAAATATCAATTGAGACAAAAAGTCCATTTTATTACATTTGGGAAAAAAACCATTAAAAGAAAATAACTTGAAAGGAAATGTAAATTCTATTACTATAAAAAATAATAAGCCCCCTAATTTATATTACAGTGTCGCTTTAGATTTCAACCTTTTTTTAAAAAGAGCATTTATTTGTTGTATTGGAATTTTTATTTGAACCTTTCTGGTCCACGAAGGTCTATTGTAAATAATGTACAATATTTGTGCAATAAAATACTTTAAATTGCATTTATCTGAATATGTCAATTGCATGTTTTACATTGGGAATAATGTTTAAGTGATCTTTATCAAATGCTAGATATTAAGTCTGTGTATTAATAAAATACTTTCAATTGCATTTATCTGAATATGTCAATTGCATGTTTTACATTGGGAACAATGTTTAAGGGATCTTTATCAAATGGTAGATATTAATTCTGTGTATTAATTAAATAATACATAACATTAACCTTCACATGAGACAATTGTATATGATGATGTACAAAAGTTTAGGCTTGGGTTAAAAAGGGTGATAAAACTACTCACTTTATGAATTCTTAGAAATATATTGACTAAACTTTGTCAATAATCTTTAAATAAATCAAGAAGGAAACATTGATTTTCTTGATGAAAATACCAATTTAACACCAGGCTCTGAGGACACTATTTGAATCTCTTTCAAATCAGTGGCACAGAACAAAGTCACACTATATTCTAGAATCTAGATGAACATGGGTTTTCTTCAGCCCAGATGACCTAAAATCTTCATTGTAAATTCTCAGTTAATAGGTCGATCCAAAAACTAAAATATAATTGAGACATGGGATATTTATTTGTTTGTATAAACACTATAAATAAAATGAGAAATTTATCAAAAGAAGTTTAAAAAATAATTTATTTCTTGTCAGTTGTCAATAACTAAAAGAATATATATATATTCTCTCATAGTAGAAAAGTTTACTGTGGTATAGAATATTTCAACTATCAATTAAATCCATTTAAACATAACTTAACTATTTAACAACTAACAATGCATAAAATTTTCTTTTGTTCCAACATCTAAAACAATTAGCAAGATGAAAAACTCATTTATCAATATCAGAAAAAAATTACCATAACTTAAGGTCATGTCACATATTGTTTCATAGAGTAACAATAGTAAGGAATACACAATGGGTATACTTCATTTCTTGACATGAAGTAAGTTCTTATAGACAATAATTTCAGAAAACTTACAGTGCTCACAGATAAAATGAAGAAACCAATGGGTCTTGTCAAACATCACCAGATGTTATGAACTTTAGAAGGACTATATCCAAACAATGAAGTCCCATACTGTTATATATGATATATAAATATAATAAAACAGTTCTATTGTGACTGTTAGTTCATTAAATTTAATGTCACACTTTAGTAGGCAATAGTATCTGCTATTCCTCGTAAATAGTCCTCAGCCTGAATATTGGGTTCAAAAGAATTGACAATGCGAGTGAGTCTTTCTGCTGAATCTTTATATTGTCTTCTTCCTGGAGGAGGCTCTTGACCACTGATGTATTGTTCAATACGAAGTTCGTTCAAACTTTGTTCACGTTTGATAGCTTTTATAAATTTCCAAATGTTGGGGTGGTCAGCGCAAACTTGGTTCTGAAAGCCCCTGTGCCAACCTTCAAGAGCATTGTTGGTTTTTGGCAAACCTTGTTGACTAGCATCAAAGCAATTCCACATATGTATGGGAAATCGAGGTGGACGACGGTGACTATGATTAGGTCGACCGATCCATGTGTACTCAAAATAGTCAACAACTACTTGAGCTTCAGGGGGTAAAATATTTCTGTTGCAAAGTAACTCAAAATACTCTACCACATGTTGTGTAGGAACAAATGCTAAGGCAGATAACATGCGTATCCTTAATGCAAATTCGGGGTCACAGTTGTAATTTAGCTTCAAGCCATTTGTTTGCAAATTTCTATAAATACACTGGCAGAAGTGAAAAAAGCATCCTCGAATAATTGTTTGAGGGAACTCAACATTTATTGCATTTACCATTGCAAGCTCAAAGTCTATGAGAAAAGTTTCAGGATTACAAGCAGACTCCAAGTCTTTGATAGCTCTTAAAAGTTGTATATAACTTTGTACAGTTTTGTTTGGAAGAAGTGCATAAACCAATGGAACAGCAGTATGTTCACGTAAGCCATGTATTGTATACAATTGTTCAAATAAAGGTGGTACTGTTTTAAAAGTACCATCTGCATACCAGTTTTTTGAGCTTGCAAGTAAACGTAGGTTATTCCTGGTTGAAAATATTAAAATTCTGTCATCCACCGGCCCAGAATCAAACAGTAAAAAGTCTTCACCATTCTCTGTAGAATTATATTCGCCAAGGAATCTAATGTCCCTCCTGTGAGTAGGAATAGCTGGACCCCGAGTCTCTTTTATTCTATGATTTCTTATGTTTCTTTTCATAGCTTCAACTGAAGGCAGTTGACCTTTCGTTGCTGGTGTTAGATTTAATGAAGCATTAGATACAATATAATGCGGAGAGTCGCATGTGTTTGTAGCGTCTCTTTTAATCTGGTTCATAACTACATTAACTTCAACCTTGGAGCTATCGGCTGCATGGCTGTGCTCGTTGCTTTGTTTGGTAATAATAGTGTTGTTAACAGTTACCACTCGACATGGGCAAGTTACGCTGCTTTTCTTTCAGGTAGATGTAGCCATCAACTACAAGTTTTATTTTATTTTTTGTGCTTGTAACAAAGTTATCCTCTGACAAGGATGCCATTTTGATTACTTGTCATTTAAGGACTACCCATCGGTTTGATGCCACTAATTACCGAACAAAATTAGAACTCTTGTTGTTAGAAATCAGTGTTGTCCCGCGTCACACATTTAAATAAGGTGATCCGATTTTCTAAGAATTTTTATAAAAACGTTACTAAGATTGAGATAGAAAAACTGTTCGAAAGAATACATTTTAAAAAAAGACGTTTTAGTGGTGGTATTTAAATGTTAACGTGATACTTTAATTTCTCAATGATTAAATAGCTACTGTTTCGTATTTTTCTGTTTGAAAACAAAATTCCTTTCGTACACACATCCTTTCGAACACAGAAACAGATCTCCATAATTCTCACTCGCAAGTCTTAATCATAAAATTTATTTAACAAGAAAAAGTAAAAAGAAGAATCGAACAAAGTTTAGCTCGAACAAACTAACAGTGGAACAAATTACACTATCCACATTTCTCCCTGGCACCTCTTAGATTTAAAAAACATGCACCTCTTATATTTAAAAAAACAATCAACCAAAGTTCCGTTCAATCAAAGTCCAGATCTACCAAACTTCCGTTCGGTCAAACTTCCGTTCGATCAAATTTCCGTTCGGTCAAACTTCCGTTCGATCAAATTTCCGTTCGACCAAACTTCCTGTCGATCAAATTTCCGTTCGACCAAACTTCCGGTCGATCAAATTTCCGTTCGGTCAAACTTCCGGTCGATCAAATTTCCGTTCGGTCAAACTTCCGGTCGATCAAATTTCCGTTCGACCAAACTTCCGTTCGATCAAAATTCCGGTCGATCAAACTTCTGTCCATCAATTTACTGTCGACGAAATTTCTTTCGACGAAAATTCCGGATACGAGTGTTTTGGGTATATTTTTTCTTGTATTTTAATTAGTTTTCTTGTCTATTTTAAGTGATTCTCAAAGTATGGGGTCATTTTTGGTTGCATTTTAATAGGTTTTCTTATATTTTTAATTAGTTTTCTTGTCTATTTAAAGTGGTTTTCACGATGTCGTGGTTGATTTTCTAATAAGTGGTTCTCATTAGTTGTTACTCGTAACGAGTTTTCTTCTCGTTATGGGATAATTCTGTTGTAGCAGGATAACTTTATTGAATTTTATTGATGAGTAAGCAAATATTTCTCATTTTCAGGGGTTCTCAAAGTGTTTTGGTTGTATATTTTCTTGTATTTTAATTAGTTTTCTTGTCTATTGTATATTGTTTGGTAGGCAGGACAGGTGGTTTTAAGCTTCTTCTTGGCAAGTTTGAGGACTTCGTAGGGTCCTAATTAGAGTTATTGTAGTGTGTTGTTTAAATTTTTAGGCTTAGTGAGTTATGTTTTGTGCGCATGGCAGATGTTTTAAGTTTCTTCTTGTCAATTTTCGATTGAGCGGTTATCATTTTTTTCTAATAAGTGGTTCTCATTAGGTGTGAATCATAACGAGTTTTCTTCTCGTTTTGGATTAATTCTGTTGTAACAGGATAAGTTTATTGAATTTTATTGATGATTAATCAAATATTTCTCATTTTCAGGGGGTTCTCAAAGTGTTTTGGGTATATTTCCTTGTATTTTAATTAGTTTTCTTGTCTATTGTATATGGTTTGGTAGGCAGGACAGTTGGTTTTAAGCTTCTTCTTGGCAGTTTGAGGACCGAGTAGTCTAGGGGGTTATATTTTTAATTGGTGTTCTTAATAATACCAGAACCATTGAGTTATATTTTTCCATAGACTTTACAAACCAAGGACCCGGTCTACACGCGGGTGAATAACCGACCAGAGGGCGCGAAGCGCGAAACGTACTATGGAACACACCATCACCTGGACGAGTCGTGACTAGTGAGGGGGAGGGCATGGTGTGGAAAAATTAATCGGGCCACCTGTAGTTATGCTGGGAGGAGGTAGGGGTCGTGGAACGTACGCGCATACAAGCGTTATTCAGGGGATATGGGGGTGGGGCGGTCTTTATTTTGAACGGGTTTTCAGTCTCTTTTGTAATATTTTTTCGAATTTTCAAAATCGCTATTATTAGACATAAGGAGAATCTTATCGAGTGGGTCTCAAAGTATGTGGGGGTATATTTTTTAATGGGTGGTTCTCAAAATATGTGGGTATTTTTTTATTTTTTTTATTTTTATTTTTTTCTTATATTTTTAATTAGTTTTCATAAGTGGGTTTAATTATGTTTTTTTTTCTACATAAGTACAAATGGGGTGCAGAGAATCGGGCTAGCTTAGGCTAAGGACACATACCCATTTCTAAGGTTAGGAGTGGGTTCTCAAAGTGTTTTGATTGTATATTTTCTTGTATTTATTTTTTTTTCTACATAAGTACAAATGGGGTGCAGAGAATCGGGCTAGCTTAGGCTAAGGACACATACCCATTTCTAAGGTTAGGAGTGGGTTCTCAAAGTGTTTTGATTGTATATTTTCTTGTATTTGAATTAGTTTTCTTGTCTATTGTATATGGTTTGGTAGGCAGACAGGTGGTTTTAAGCTTCTTCTTGGCAAGTTTGAGGACCGAGTAGGGTCCTAATTAGAGTTATTGTAGTGTGTTGTTTACATTTTTTAGGCTTAGTGAGTTATGATTTGTACGCATGACAGATGTTTTAAGTTTCTTCTTGTCAATTTTGAGGACCGAGTAGGGTCCTAATTAGAGTTATTGTAGTGTGTTGTTTACATTTTTAGTCTAGGGGTGTTATATTTTTTAATTATCAATGACTTCAACTCTTGACATACCATCACCCAAACTGCGCTCACAAGTCACGCTACACCGCGCATTGTAACCAAAGGTCACAGCTCGTCCATTGTTCACATTTCCCCGCCACGCTTGTTAACAAAAGGGATGACGTGTTCTGTGAGTGGCGGGGCGCTCTGGTTAGACCATATACAAAAATGGCGCCGGGGAGCTAGCTACACGAAATTTTAAAAGTAGGGTTGTGTGTTTTATACTGACAGGGCTCCCTCTTGGTTCTATCAGATATTCCGACAGACATCATAACAAGCACTAGGCATTCCACTGAGAATAAAACGTAAGAAATGTACGGATTAACCCTGTTTCTCATGTCATCCCCCACCATTCATGAACTGGCCGACTATGGGTAGACACCTCCCCGTGAGGCAAATCTAACAGGTGTTTTAGTACAAGGGATCTCATCTATTGGAATGGGGGAATGAGGGGTGTTACTATAGCAGGAGTCTGGGTATTAACAGGTAGTGTATTAGAAAGATTTAGACCCCTTTGTTTAGATGAAATTTGTTCGATGGTCTGAGGGTAGACACAACCATTACAAGTGCCCATAGGGGCGGGGGAATGTAAGCGATATGTGGGTAAATGACTTTTAGTGACGAGGGTTCTAAAAATTTAAAATTTGTAATGTTTATTAGTAAAGTATATACATCAACAACATATAGAAAATAACAGGAGTCATACATTTTAATCGTTTTTTTTTTAATTGTCCGATACAAACATAGTTATTTTAAGTCATACATTTTAATAGGTTATTGACATTATTTTTAAGAGGTAAAGACGACCCTTGTGTTTTTTACAAGTGTTCGTTTGTCCAGGTGTCGGCGTTATCTTGAGGCGACTATTATGGATACGGTTCCAAATCCTACAAAGCCAATAGCAGTAAATAAAACACATTTCCATATCTTTTCAGCCAGTTCCGATTGAGCTGGAAAAAACTCAACGAATCCATCCTGAAAATTAAGAATAATACATATAGTTATAGTATGACATATGTTTTTTCTCTTTGTGTCCAACGATAACGTATAAATTCCAGACGGAAAGCCTTGCCTAGGGCGCCTATACTAATATTTTTATTAACTATACGATAGTCTTTAGGTCTACTTAAAACTATAAAAAAATAAAATGATTACCCATCCTCCATTGTCGAGAATCCATTTTCCAAGTTTGTTAGCAACATATTTTCCAACAAATAAGGCAAACTTCTTTTGGTAAGGTATGGACCTCGAAGAATATGATTTATTTATGTTTAATCAGATTTTTCATTTTTAGTATTGTCAATGTAATACTTGACAACTCGTGCAGAAAAGGCATAAACAGCAACAAGCCTTCCCCACTTTACTTGTCCATCAGTAAAGATTTGATCCGCAACAATAACAAAAGTTGGAAATGCATTTGTTTCATCTGGTTTTAGTCTGTTGACCAGCCCGGTAAAAAATAAATAATGCCGATCTGACAGCTCTTTCACAGTACGCCGTAAGGTGCGACAATATTTATTGGGAGGCTTTTTAGGATTCACTTGGTCAAAATGAATAAGTAGATCTTCTGCCATAGACTCTGCCTCACTACAAATTTGATCCAACGGTGATTTGGAGAATGTCTGGGTACTAGCGTCCATCACAATGGCAATATCGACATATAGTGTTATGTATCACTTTTCCACATTTGAAACACAAAAAAGTAAGTAAAAAATGAAAACGGCTATAAGAAAAAAGCCACTTTAAAGTTTAAATTTAGATTGTAAGACATTTTAAATCATGGCCCATTTCGTCCACAGTAGCAGTCAACTTGTCCCGGATAAAGGCAAAATCCGTTTCTAAGACATCAAGAAAGTGTTGAAACGATTGATCCAAACACGAGTTTAACATTGTCAGCAAGAATAACTCAGACTGAATTGTATGATCCCAGTGACTCAAAATATCCGCCTGCTCGGTGGGGGTAAAAATCCCGCTTTGCACCAGACCAGTGAGAATGTAACGGGGAGCTAAGTTATCCACAAGAAATGTCCAATTTTTAAGTAGGATTGTTTTATCTGTGTGGTTCATACTGATTACTCTCCCTCAACATCACTTGTAGTTTGCACTGAACCTGATAAAATAAATCCAGAGGTTCTCAATCAATGAAGAGGATAAAATGTTAAACGGGTCTCTCAGCTATCCTGCAACTCGATTATTTTCTCTTTAGTCTAGTTTACAAAGGGTTCGTATCGCAAACAAAAGTCTCTTAAACTTTCCAACCGCGTGGGACATCGGGATTTTCACAAGTGCAATCGCTACGAAGGTTACTCTAACAAACGTTCAAATTACAACTAACATCACATGAACAGTGATCGACTCGTCTGTACAAGAGTATTGTCGGGCCACCAGAAATGAAAATGCAAGAAGTTTGGGGTGGATTATATACACCCTACAACTATGCTTGAGCGAGCCCGCGCAAGCGCGGTCAATGACCTGGAGGGTAATGACCCTACGGGCCAGTCTAATACAGCCCCACCCCCCACCCCTTTGATAAACGCTTGGTACCGATGTACCTTCCCATCTCTCCCCCTCAGCTCGTCTCTAATCTTTTTCCAACACACCGATCAACAAAGATCCCTTTCCTGACCCAACTTTACGAGGGCCAAAACTTAACTCTCTTGTTCGTCTCACGTCGACGCTTCATTTTTTTTTTTTTTTTTTGTCCCCACCACACCTAAAAAATGTTCACCCTTTGCAAACTTTACAACAGACCCATCTACCACATCATAACACCCCGTTACTAGGTTCGTTGTCCCCGTCACAAATAACAAACGTGCCTCCCTTCAAACTTTACAGCATGCTCAGCTACCACAGCATAACACCCCTTTTGTGTTTTGTCTTGTTTCTCAACTAACTTTCTGTCAAACTTACCAACGGTGGATACATCTGGATTTTTTCAAAGGCAGTGTTTTAATTTTGACCATGCAGTTTTTAAAGTTCTCAAGTACAACTTTTAATCTTTACCACGCAGTGTTTTAATAGTTACCATGCGACTTTTAACATCTTAGGTAGTCATTATTTAACATCTTAGGTAGCCATTATTTAACATCTTAGGTAGTCATTATTTAACATCTTAGGTAGTCATTATTTAACATCTTAAGTTTTAATAGTTACCATGCGACTTTTAACATCTTAGGTAGTCATTATTTAACATCTTAGGTAGCCATTATTTAACATCTTAGGTAGTCATTATTTAACATCTTAGGTAGTCATTATTTAACATCTTAGGTAGTCATTATTTAACATCTTAGGGAGTCCTTATTTAACATCTTAGGGAGTTATTTTTTAACATCTTAGGGAGTTATTATTTAACATCTTAGGTTGTCATTATTTAGCATCTTAGGTTGTCATTATTTAACATCTTTTCGAGTCATTATTTAACATCTTAGGTAGTAATTATTTTACATCTTAGGTAGTCATTATTTAACATCTTAGGTAGTCATTATTTAACATCTTAGGGATTTATTATTTAACATCTTAGGAAGTCATTATTTAACATCTTAGGTAGTCATTATTTATTATCTTAGGTAGTCAATATTTAACATCTTAGGTAGTCATTGTTTACCATCTTAGGTAGTCATTATTTAACATCTTAGGTAGTCATTATTTAACATCTTAGGGAGTCGGTTTTTTTAAAATCAATTTTATCAAAGATAATAATCTTAAAAATATTCATACAAATTCGTTTCAGCTCCTAATCCCTGTCAACGTGTTAGAAATGGCAAAGTTCCCGACCCTACCTCCTGTAACAAGTACTATGTTTGCGTTAGTAACAGGGCAAAAGAAGAAACCTGCAAGAGAACAGAACACTACAGCACCAAGGTATACAATGATTAAAGAACACTACAACACCAAGGTATACAATGATTATAGAACACTACAGCACCAAGGTATACAATGATTATAGAACACTACAGCACCAAGGTATAAAATGACTATAGAACACTACACCACCAATGTATACAGTGATTATAGAACACTACAGCACCAAGGTATACAATGATTATAGAAAACTACAGCATCGATGTATACAATGATTATAGAACACTACAGAACAAATGTATACAGTGATTATAGAACACTACAGCACCAAGGTATACAATGATTATAGAACATTACAGAACCAAGGAATACCATGATTATAGAAGACTACAGCACCAAGGTATACAATGATTATAGAACACTACAGAACCAAGTTATACCATAATTATAGAATGCTATAGCACAAAGGTATACAATGATTATAGAACACTACAGCCCCTATTGTATAAGTCAATTATAGAACAATACATCAACAAGGTATACGCTAATTATAACACACTACATCACCAAGGTATAAGATAATAATAAAACATTTTAGCAATAAAGTATAAGATAATTTTAGAACACTAGAGCACCATGGTATAGTATAAGTTAATTATAGAACACCACAGCACCAATGTAAATTTAATTAAAGAACACCACAGCACCAAGGTATACGTTAAATATATAAAAATACAAAAGCAAGGTATAAGTTAATTATAGAACAATATAGCACCAATATATACTTTAATTATAGAACAATATATCACCAAGGTAAACGTTAATTATAGAACAATACTCCACTAAGTTAAAGGTAAATTATACAACACTACATAACCTAGGTAGAATTTAATTATAGAAAACTTGTTGTTGATCGTCAGACGGGAGTTGACCATGACAACTTTAATCATCATATTTGTGCTAGTTCTGTCTGATTGTGTGCATATCTCTAAAGAGTTTCATCATCATATGTGTGCTAGTTCTGTCTGATTGTGTGCATATCTCTAAAGAGTTTCATCATCATATGTGTGCTAGTTCTGTCTGATTGTGTGCATATGTCTAAAGAGTTTAATCATGATATTTGTGCTAGTTCTGTCTGATTGTGTGCATATCTCTAAAGAGTTTCATCATCATATGTGTGCTAGTTCTGTCTGATTGTGTGCATATTATGTCTAATGAGACCTATTCTGGCACGATATTTTCTTGTGCAGTATGTGCAGGGAATGATGGGTCATCTGTGGAGGCAGACCCAGGCTGGGCCTTCCTGGCATGTCTCTGGTACTCTGCAGCCTCTGTTCTGCAAACATCATGTTGCATGAAGTTTATGGGTCGATGGAACGCCTTTATGAGGAACCGTTTGATTTCCTCAAACGTGTGTAGTTTTATGTGGACTTTATTTTTCACAGTGTCAATATTTATATTCTCTCGCTTCCTGTTTTCCCACTTCCGGAGAGACGAATGAATACTACTTGAGTTGTGTACTGTGTTCTTTTCTTTGTTATATTTTCATTTCTATTGTTGGCTGAGGAAGGCTTTATGCCGAAACGTCCTTGTTTTTTGTCCTGTTACCTTATTTCGAGCTTCCACATACCTCGTTTCACTATTTCATAGTTTTATGTCAAACGCTTTCAGTAGGGCTTTTAGGTTGTTGTTTTTTATTTCTTCTGCCCACCAGCAGACCGCTTTCATGTTTCGAGCTCACCGTAAAAATTAGTTCGTGCAAATGGTTCTCGGACATTAACACAAATGTCCCGCCCAGCGAAGCTGAGACTTCATTTGGATGGTGAAAATGCTTTCGAGACCTGCTTGTTTGAGAAACTTAGTGTTTTGACCCTGTCCTGAATTTAGCAACTTTTTCTCGAAATCTTCCCCTTTCTATCTGACCGAAATTATCTCTGTCTATTCACCCCCTCGATAACTTCGCTCCTCTGCAGACGAGCTTATTCTTTCTTTCCATAAGACTCCCTCACACATACGCGTACGATCGTTCTCTTTCTGTGCCCCCAAACAATGGAATTCTCTTTCATTACACATCCGCAATATACCAAACAACACAGCCTTCAAACCTGTACTCAAAGCACATCTTTTTAAACTCTACTATACGGACTGATTCCAAACTCTGACCGAAAAACGACTCTGCTGGATATCGTCCAATGGCTTGACGTGTAAATAGTTTTAAATAGCCATTTATTTTGATTTATTTAATTAATTTATGTTAATTATTTCGATAAAGTTTTTGATCATGTTAAATTGTATGTACGTCGTGGTTAGCCCAGCTCTAGGCTGGGGTACCACGCTATAGAAAACCAATTCTAAAAATAATATAATTTTTGTTTAGTCCTGTTGTGTGAAAGTGATGTAGCACTCGAGCTTGGCCTTTATATACCGTTTACGTTTCAAAGTCATAGAGAGAACAACCGCCTGAAATACTTTCAATTTAGTTTAAGTGATAATGCCTGTCCTGGACCATATGCTCTTGTTCTATTTTCCATATGGTGCACTGGCTCGCGCAATACAGAGGTTAACCTCGTCATTTGTGGTTGCTCTTTGAGAAAGAGTGCTGTCGAGATATAAAAAGCTTTTCACAAACTTTAGTCTTTCGCTGTATAATTTGCTGTTGTACTTAACATAAGGTCTTTGAGGAGCTAGTCGGTATATGGCCCAATTTTTTATGTTGAAGGTGAAATCAAAGTTTGTGCATGCATTACAATAGTTTGTAACATAACATTGCATATCAACTTCTGATAGAGCTTTGAGCTCACTGTCGTATGCACACAGGAGGTCCCTGATGGTATTTACTAGGACCTTTGTTTTGGCATGTAACCTCCTGGGGAAAATAGATTGCCGTCAGTAATGTATCCTTGTCTAATTCAAGCGTCTCTCTCTCTCTCTCTCTCTCTCTCTCTCTCTCTCTCTCTCTCTCTCTCTCTGAATGAATCTGTCAGCATTGCGAACAACATGAGGCTGAGAAGTGTTGGGGCAAGGACACAACATTGTTTTTCTTCATCTGTTACTGGGAATATATTTGATGACTCTTTATTATCATGAACTCTAGTCTGCATATCATATTGGAATAGTGTTACACATTGCCTTCCATTGTAAAAAATTAATCTCTTATTTTAATTTTATTGGCTCGTTCGAAACAGTGCCTAACAAAGAAAGACACAATATACAAATACAATTGCAAATTTACGACACTTAAAAAAGTAATAATTACAATTTTAAAGGTTTATTTAAGTATTAATATAATCACAAAACTATTGAACTACAATTACATTCAGCAACTTAAAAAGTATGAGATCTGTTACCGGTACACAATAATTAAAATGTGCCATTTAATAAAGTATATATATGGATATAGCCTGTTTCTAAGAAGATTAGTGAGCAGAATATACATTGTAGTCGTGACTCGAATCTTCTCCAATTTTCTATAATTTACTACATTTTCTGTACCCCATTCGAGTCAAGTGAAAAAGGCGATAGATTGTTTTGTGGTAAAAAAGATACAAAGAAATAGGCATAACAATAGTCATACCATTGACAAGAAATTCCTTTCGTATCCATATTTGGCCATGATCTTCCAAAAGCCCTCTATTGACAGTGTCGAAAGCTTTGGTCAGGTGTACAAATATTAACTAGTTATTAATATTTTATTCTCTGCATTTTTCCTGTAGCTGTCTTGGCACACAAACAATATCGATGGTTCCTTGTTTTTGTCAGTAAGCAACATTGGTTTTCTGACAGAAGTCCTTCTCAAAATGTCTGTTAAGACAATATAGCAAGACTCCGGATACTATTTTGCCTACAAATGATTGCAGTTATGTGCCAGTGTGGTTTTCACATGATTCGCGACTCCCTTGACGCTTGTACGTTTCAAAAATAAATCCTTCTTTGAAGTCCTTTAGAATGGGCTCTTACAGCCACATAAGTATGAGCAGCTGGTGAAGTCTTTCAGACAGAGCTGACCGTCTTATTTGTATAATTCTAACGGGTTTGAGTCATCATCGGGTGTTTTCCCACTTGAGAGATGGCAAATAGCATGGTAGGCTCCAGTTAGGGTTTCTGGGTAGATCAGTTCTTAATTAAACTCATAGCGATCCACATAGGCTGGGATCTCATCGTCCTTGTCGCTAAAATATTTTTTTTTTCATTAGAAGCAATGGTTTACTCCACGTTTTTTGATAATGAACGAAATTATAATGACAAGGAAACTGCCTCTCGTATCTGGAAAACAAATTATCTCCATGTTAAGCTGCTTTGCTCTAACAATGACAAGCCCAGAGGGCGTAAAAACCAAATTCTACGAGGATTTTCTCTCAGTAATAGCATGAAATCCAAAGCTAAAAATAGCTTATAATTCTTTGTCACTTCAATTCACGACTTGGTAGCGACCAAATCGCTTACCATGGGACTGCAGAAAAGTATTGGGTGGGCTAGTGCAACAGTAACGGTATTCTCCAGCTACAGACATTTGCAGAGACTGAACTGCTTATTAATAACACGGTACTGCACATTTAGACGCCTAATGAGACGCCCAGGAAGCATCTTCATTCAAAACATTTGCACTTCATCGACTGTGCCATCAATAGGAGGAATGACAGTCAAGACGTAATTGTAACAAAGTCTATGTGTAGTGCATAGTGCTGAATAGATCATCGTATTATTTTTCCCAAGCTTATCCTACACATAAAACCTTAAAATATCCACAGGAAAAGAAGACCCTTGAACGTATAAATACCACGAATTTGAAGAGCCCCCAACATTGAGACCTATTTGTAGACGCTTTGGAAGAACGTATGACATCATCACTATTCAAACAATGACAATGTTTATGTAAAATGGATATTAATTGTATCGATGTTGTGCAACACGACCTGGAGTTTCTTGGACCAAGCTCGAAAAAAACATTAAAAAACTGGATTATTGATAACTGTGACGTAGTCAAGAAACCGCTTTGTAAAAAAAAAACGTCTCTACCTCGCTGCCCTAAACAACCTGAAGTCAGTCCCAATGAAAGATCCAGAATACTACAACATGGAATAATTTAATTATAGAACATATATTTGAAAACACATCAGAAGATTTTTTTTAACTCATGATTAGCTCTCGACAATAACCAAATTTTTGTTCAAACACATTTTTGTTAGCAATCACTTGACTGAGTGTTACAATGGCAAGCATTTTAAAAAGTAAACTTTCCATAGGAGAGCCAAGGAATGGGTATGTTTAGCCCATCAATAAAAACAACTCATTTTATTAAATGTTTTGAGTATATCACTTGTTATACTCTAAATTAGTTGTAATAAAATAGTTCCACTCTTAGACTTAGCTTTAACAAAATAATATTATATATTATCCCATTCATTAAAAAACATAAATTACTTTGCAGTTAGTAAGTCTATGATTGGCAATGCAACATTTTTTGCTTGAAAAATGTCCATGCAACAACATAACATTTGTGAACAAGGAAGCATAAATTTATTTTTACTAAGATGTAAACGTATTCTTCTTATTCCGTAACTGTAAATTCTACATTCATTTACTACATAATAACATTGAAGAAGATTAAATCGTATCTATAATTTGACATTTTCTCGATGTGTCCCGATACATCATTCAAGTTGTGTCATAAAGACAACCACAGTACCATCTACACAAGGTATTGAGTTGAATGATCTAAGATAAAATCACCTTAATAAACTTTTTTTTTAATGTATTAATTATCCGTGTTCGGATAACATTATTTTTTAATACAACATTTGAAATGCCGTGAATAGATTTGAAACAAATAAATCTTTGTGAAAATCCCTTCTAAAAAAAAAGGAATAAATGTGAAACTTTTTAGGGGATTGTTTTTTGGTGAAAATTGTCAAAAACTTAATACATTAAACAGGTAAAAATATTTATTCTCACCATCAGCTTATAAATGTGTACGAATAATGTTTGTGCGTCGCCACAACTGGCCAAATGGTCTTAATCTCTGACAGCATTAGAAAATTTTAGAATAACTAAAGTAATTGGAATAATTAAATTGCGATAATTATATTTTAAAAAAATTACTATTTAAATTGTAATATTATTATTGTAAAGAATGACATAATAAAGTACTGTAAGTTTAATCAGAATTCAGTATATTTCTTTGCGTGCCTGGATAAGTGACTGGATACGTAAGTGGAAGAATGGAAGAAGTCTTAGCCGGCATCCTGAATCATTAATACAAGAACAAGTGACCATGCTACTGACATAACGCCCTAAAAAATAGCATGTCAGAGCAAGTGTTACAAAAATGTTTGATTTTTAATTTAAGTTTTTTTTGTGTCCTTCATTGAAAGACACTTTGTAGTTGTATCAAAGAATCTTGTAAAAAAAATCAAAAAATATAAAATTTTGCTGTTGTTCTCATTAAAAGCTATTAGCAATCATATATACTTGAACCGTATAAAATTATAGCTAAATAACATAGATTGATTAATACGTGGAGCATAGTTTCTTGTACCTCAAAAAAGGGAAACTAAAGATGAATAACTGGAAAAAAGTGTTTTGAAAGAAAGAAGGAATAGAAGAAAAGAGATACACTAAAAAGTCAATAAACATATCTGTATTTTATAACACTTTTGTTCTAAGGGATGTCTATTTTATAAATTGTAGGTAATATGAGATGTCTATTTTATGCCATGTTTCTATTTGTATTCTGTCTCAAAATGTTTCCTTTCACAGCCTTACCACAACCTTTACGAAGGCCTGGATCTGATTCTGGATCTGACTTTGGATCTAATATTTATTTTAACTTAAAATTCTGAATATAATGACAAATTAATGCAAACAAATAGTAACTTTTATTAGTAAAATCTATTTCATACTATGTATAAATTGTATATGAAAAGTCCCATTAAAAATAAATAGATTCAATCGTCATCTAAAATACCACAATTAAGCTATATAAGAAATTAGGAGACATTTGGTAAAAACTGTTTTCTTCTATATGTTAGGCTCACGATAATTTTGATGATCATTCTGGCTTCAGAAGTGTTGAAATATAAATAAGAAGTAAAAATAAAAACACGTCTTTTATCTGTGTAACAAATATGAAATAGTGTCACAAGTTACCAATTCAAGTATCGGGTCTGTGTAACAAAAATGTAATAGTATCTTCAGTTACCGATTCAAGTCTGTGGTCTGTGTAACAACCATGTAATATTTCAAAATGTTATCAATTCAAGTCTGTTGTCTCGGTAACAACGTTATAATAGTAAACTAAGTTACAATTAAAGTCTGGGGTCTGCGTAAGAACTATGTAAAAGTATCTTCAATTACCATTTCAAGTCTGTGGTCTTTGTAAAAACTATGTAATGGTATAATAAGATACGAACGCACGTCTTTCGTCTGTTTAACAAATAAAGTTTATCCGAGATTCTACATTCTATTTATCCCTTACATCACGTGATCACTCCCTCTTTTTCTCAAACTATTTTGCATACGTTTAAGTTTAAAAGTTCATACAAACTGATCTCTGGGTCCAGTCTCACAACATGACAACAAAAGAGGGTAATCAGGACACAAACTTTATTCAATACGCACAACAATAATTGTCATTGATTCATATTGTCACACAACATGACAAAAACAGAGGATAATCACGACACAAACCTAAGTAAATACGCACAACAATAATTGTCATGGATTCATACTGTCAAACAACATGACAACAACAGAGGATAATCAGGACACAAACTTAAGTCAATACGCACAACAATAATTGTCATGGATTAATACTGCCACACAACATGACAACAAAAGAGGATAATCAAGACGCAAACTTTAGTCAATAAGCACAACAATAATTGTTATGGATTCATACTGTCACACAAGATGACATCAACAGAAGATAATCAGGACACAAACTTTATTCAATACGCACAAAAATAATTGTCTTTGATTTATACTGTCACACTGTATAGCTAACTTGTTCCATATTCGGCCAAAGTATGAGATCGGCATATTGATATTCTATAAACACAAAGTCCATGTTTACCATGCACATAACGTGTTCGGCCACCATGTGTCTTTGGTCTACCATGCTTGTAACGTGTTCGGCCACCTTGTTAACTGAAATATAACACATCTATAAATACACCATTTTTGTCTGCTAGACACATCTCACACGTTCGGCTACCATATTCTCATCTGTCTTTTTTACGCAATTTTATCTTTCAGATCACTACAAACGCTCCAATTATAAGCAGCTGCATTCTAGAAATACATTTAAACCTTTACTATTGCAACCATACATTATTAAATTATTTATATTTTTAAAATTTACCGTCATATACTTACAAGAGTACATTGAAACCATACACTTACATCAGCACATAAATACACTTACACCAGTATTTTGATATTAATCTAAAAACAGTATACACCAGTACATTGATACCAATACACTTACACCAATAAAATGACACAAGCATACTCAAACAAGTACAATGAAACCAATACAATTACACTAGTACAATGACACCCATACACATACTACAGCATTTTGATACTAATGCACTGACACCAGTACAATGACACGAATAGACTTACACCAGCACATTTACATTTAGACACAAAAAAGCTAAGCCAATTATAAGATAATAATAATAATAATAATAAAGTTCATTTCAAAAACACGTTTCATCCCCAAAAGCTCGAAGCACGGTACAAAGTCAACAAAAAACAAATCTATAATTTACCACATTTAAAACAAACGCAACACTACCAAAACTAATTACAAGCATACAATGTCAAAATCTTTCTAGCCATTTCAACCATAAGCAACACAGCCATTATGCATTAACTGGAAAATAATGTAGACAATCATCCCAGAATGTGTTTGCGAAATAGATGTGTCTTTAAATCGGTTTTAAGTCTTAATGCAAACACGTGGTGTCGATAGTTTTCCACTATCGGATGAGCGGAGCTCTCTAGTGGGTACAGAAGGCGTCAGCAGCTCTTTCAGATAGGACGGTGCCAGGTCATGTAAGCAGTGGTAGCACAAAGTTGCGATTTTGTACACTATGCGAGCACGGACCGACAGCCAGTGCAATTCTCTCATAAGTGTTTATGCATGGTCGAACTTGTGTTTGCGGAGAACAATGCGAGCCGCATTATTCTGTGCTATTTGAATTTTATCCAGGAGCGTAGCTGGAAGACCCACCATGAGAGCATTGTCCATGCGTGATAGCACAAATGCAGACATCAGCCTCTTTGTTGCATCAATTGTTAGGAAGGGCCTGATGTGACTAATCCTGCGCAGCTCCAGAAAAATTGTCTTGCATAGCATGTTAATATGACTTTCACAAGTTAGTCTTCTATCTAGGTAGACACCCAGGTACCGCACTGTTTGAGCTAACTCAATACGCACACCCGAGAGAGTAATGGATGTCGTGTTATTTGCAGATTTTTGCTTCTGAGCGGTTGCGATGGGGAGCAGCTCATTCTTATCATCATTCAATTTGAGCTTGTTTATGGTCATCCAGTGCTTAACTGACTTCATTGTCTTCTGTATCATACTGAGCAGCTGAGGGAACTGAGAAGGGATCACAGATTGATGCTTCATTGAAAAGAAAAAATATAAGCTAGTATGTCTTTTACAGTTGACATTGTGAAAATTCTCTTTAAGACTCAACTCCCTCCCATTATCTTTCAATTTATATTTATTTATTTCTTAAATAGCATGTACTCCCAACGAGAACAACTTGAAACTGTTTAATAAATATGACTATTTGGAGGAGACTTACTACCTCTCACACACAACAGAGACGGATGATACTGCATCTGCCACTGTGTGTAAATCATTGGGTGGATACCTTGTCGAGGTGGACAATCCGTCGGAAGAAGAAACAATCGCCAAAATTGCATCATAGAATAAGGTCAAAGTAGTACTAGTTGCAAGGACAGACAAGTACAGGGACCGGGTTTGGGAGTTTGATAGGAGCAGGAAGAATATGAGTTACATCAACTGGAGCTTGGGACAACCCGACTACAATGCAGGAATACGTGAACATTGTATGGCCTTTCATAATGGGGACAAATGCATGCACGATGTACCATGTAAAATGAATTATTTTACGAAGTCTTACATGTGTGAATCAGCTTAAAAAAACAGCAGCTCATTATATTAATTTAAAATTGATTTAGGAATGATTTGATAAGGTTTTTAAATCCTCTTTTATGCAAAACTTTGATTTTGTTTTTGTTAGATAATTAATTTTTAGTACAAAATGCAGTTGTTAACGCACGATGATGCAAATTGTTTTTAGTGCTAATACTAAATTCTTTTAAAATGTTATAAAAATTGTATAGGATTTTTTTTTTTCTTACTCCAACATTTTTAACACAATCAAAGATGAACGAATTTTATGTATGAAACATTCATGCATAAATTAAAATTACGATAGTTAAGTTTTATTTACACTCCTTTGTTTTGTAGTTTTACTTAGTTGTCTCGTTGTTTAATTTATATGGATTAGTAAATTTTGTAATACATCGTTTTAACATAAATCCAAATGAGTATTCTTGTAGTTTGATGCTTTAATTGGATTTTAATCATTTAATTATTAATAGTCGGTGGGTCTTATGATAATTTAATAGCCATTTATTGTCTTGGTGGGTGTATTTTATTTATATTCTTGTTTAATTAAATGATTTAATATGAATTTTAAATTGATGGTCGTGGTGGATTTTTTATTTTATTTGACGGTTCTTAGTGTATAATGGTAATGGTCATTACTATGTGGTTATATTTTAGTTGCTCTCATTGTTACGGGGTCATTACATATAAAGGTAGAATTTTAATTGTTTTAATTTAATCTTCTTCTTCTATGATAATTTTATTTTGAAGGGTTCTCAACGTTTGATTGTTTTTGCTATTCTATTTGTAGAATTAAAGTCTTTTAAAATAATAATAATAATAATAAAGTTCATTTCAAAAACATGCTTCTTACCCAAAGGCTCGAAGCACGGTATAAAGTCAACAAAAAACAAATCTATAATTTACCACATTTAAAACAAACGCAACACTACAAAAAACTAATTACAAGCATACAATATTGACACTCGAGTAAATTCTAAATTTGTGTGGATTACAAAATGTGTTCTCTTGTTGTGGATTCTCTAATTAGTGGTCTTGTATTTTTAAAATGTTATATTCTTAGGTTCCATTAGGCCCCAATATGTGAGTATTATTGTACTTATTTATTTTGAGTGGTTCTCATTGTCTGATGTCACTAGTCCAAAAGAGGTTGATTTTTTTAAATTTCTCTCTTTTTTTTTTAAAGGTACGTGTCTTGTTAGGATAATTTTTGCCTCCAATATGACAAACATCAAAACTATAATTTCAAAAATAAAAATTGTTGGTTAATATATTGAAAACGGGTAAATAAGTTATCTACAGTTGTGAAATATAAGAAGTTGAAGAAATTTATAATGAAATATATTATGTATAGCTAAATGTTGACATTCACCAGTTTGCTTATAATTGTGCAAGAAGAACCAAAAATGCAATCGTTCCATTATTGGAAAGACTTAACCAACATCCAGACAGTCATAAACATATGCTGGGTGCCTTTATTAGACTTATCATCAAATATGCTAGGGTCCCTTTGATAGACTTCTCATCAAATATGCTAGGGTGCATTTGATAGACTTCTCATCAAATATGCTAGGGTGCCTTTGATAGACTTCTCATTAGTATTTAATAATTTCCAAACATTAACTCATGCGTGCACAATGAACAGCTTGAATAAATCATCCACAAAATTTTAAGGAATATAACCTGTTACCTTTAACTGTTGAAATGAGTATTGATACTCCACAAAGTTGTGTTATCTCCCATGTCATGTACAATAGATACTAATGCTATCCAAAAAACATCCAACACAGCTCCAATCAATAACTCTGATTATACTAAAATTGTTTACTCAAAATCTGAAAAGAAAAGCTTCTAACGCAATAAATTTACAGGCTTTATCAGTTGGTGCCGTGAAGAATATTTTCAGCTGATTATAACTAAAGACACGTTGTCAATTTCGGAGGGTAAGTCACACCATTGCAGATCTTACAATACATATAACATTATAAGAAATGAAGAGACATAGCAATGATTAGGTGGCTTCATTAACAATAAGCTGACATGACATGAATAAAATAGTAGAACAAAGTTTGTTAAGTTTGCATTAATAGACAGGGCAATACGATTGGAACTCGTCCACATAGAGCGTCCCTTAGCAAACAAGACATATACAAATAAGACAAGGAACAGAGCACATACAAAATCTTTGGAGATCTCCTTATTTGTTGCCGGAAGTATAATTACACGAAGTGAAATAATGTAAATATTGGTACTGTGGAAAAATAATGTAGATAATCTTATAAGACCAAAATATTTAGGAGAACATAAAATCTAAGTAATAAGAAACATAAAGAAACAAAAAATACAGGGAACTTGAGAAACATTATTAGGAGAGTATTTGATTCATACCATGCGGAGATATGGCGCCGGAAAGTTGAATAAAATTTTTTTTTGTGTGTTCCCTTTTCTTCTCTATGGTGTGTTTGTGCAAGAAATTATTCCTGTAAAAATAACAATTAGCTAAAGGAACAATGGATACATACAATGACCTTTTTGTTGCGCTCTGTTTTAAAGTGAAGAGTCTGGTTAAAGTTTACCTTGTTCAATATCCTGAAGATGTTCTGTAAATCTATTTGTCAATCTTCCTCCTGTTTAGCCTATATACCAAAATGGCATTTACGGCCCACAATCACATATATCTCATTTCGACTAACGCATTTGAATCCTTCTTTGGGTCACCTAGATGGTCAGCTGGATTTTTGTCCTAAGATCACAAGAAATGTACATCATTGTCACAATTGTGTTCAAAGGAAAGGAAAAGTAACAAATTAAACAAGGAAAAAAAAACATTTCTAAAAAAAATCATAAAATATTTTTAAAAAACTTAGCCATGCATGACTTACGGTTCATCACAATAGACACGAACGCTCAGGCCTAATTAGTGAGAAATGATGCTATTTGAATTTACAGTGCCAAAACGTAAGTTACTTATATACTTTAAAAGAAAAATCTTCATAAATATAACTTTTTTTTTTTTTTTTGAAACGCCTAATATACGCCTTAAATCAATTACCTTACCTCAAGTACCTTAGATTAAGTCCAGCTTTTATGTTTTTCTTATTAAATCCGTACATCCTTTACCCTAAAGAGAAACTAAACTTACGCCTGTTATCTTACTTAGACAAATAACTTTCTTTTCTCATGCTTCATTTCCATTAATTCAAATCCATCAGAATAAATTAAACTTTCTCGTTCAAAATGTTATCATTATTTTAAGACATTTCAAACTTTTACTTTCACAGTTCATCCTTAACCCAACCCTTCGTTTTACATCCACAGTTCACCCTTCATCCACCACTTCCCTTTACTTCCACAGTACACCATTCATTCAACCCTTACCTTTACTTTTACAGTTCCCCCTTCATCCATCCCTTCCCTTTAATTTCACAGTTCACACTTCATCAAAACTTTCCCTTTACTTTCACAGTTAACTCTTCATCCAAACCTTCCCTTTACTTCCACAGTTCACACTTCATCCATCCCTTTCCTTTTTTTTTCACAGTTCACACTTCATCCAAACCTTACTGTAACACATGCTCTGACATCATTGTAACTCAAGGCGTGAGATCTTATTTCTTAGTGCGTTATGTCAGTAGCATGGTCACTTGTTTTATATTAATGCTTCAGGATGCCGGCTGAGACTTCTTCCATTCTTCCACTTACTTATCTAGACACTTATCCAGGCACGCAAAGAAGAATACTGAATTCTGGTTAAAATTACAGTACTTTATTATATCACACTTTACACTGATAATATTAATAATAATCCTTGCATGAATGTAATCATTTCATATATATATATATATAATATTCCATCACTCAGAAAGACACGTCCTCACTCTGCTACAACTCAGCTACAACTCAACTCTAACTCAACTGCTCTCAGCTCTCAACTCTAACTCTCATATCCACTGCCCCTTTTATTACCAGCAAAGCGTGGAAACGACCGCTTTGCCAAAAAACATAATTTACTCTACAAAAACGTGGAGCTCACATTTGCTTCTCAAAAATACAATTCACTCTCCATCCTCGTCGAAAAATATGGTCAACACAGTTCACTGTTCACTCATGCTACCTCTGTGTTTTCTTGTGAAAATATAGTCTGTTACATGCTCCACCCATCTGAAAAAAATTTGTTCAAAAAATTTTTGGCAAAAATACATGTTGAAATAACGGTAATGTCTCTTAGAACTTTTCAATACCACATTTATCAATCAAATAAGTGTATAAATATTAACATTTCATCATTATGAAATACAGTACCTTTGACTGTTAATATCACACATAAGAGTGAATAATTTATTTTGGAAAAAAATACAAAATCAGTAATGACAACCTCTTAAAATTCTTACTGTACGATAATGTGAAGCGACATTGACATCTTAATGATTAATAATCACTGCGAAATGAATGTAATAACTTTAACCTTGAATTAGAACATTTACAATTGGTTAAAATCTGATATTCATTTACAAAATTGATATATACAAGTGTATTTTCAAACACTGATTGAATGTATATGTACCTTCATTTAGAATGTTTGACTAATCTGTCTTAAATCAGCGTCTTTGTCATTGTCCGTATGATTAATATTTCTTGAAAGGAAATCAGCTACTGTGTTGCCCTTTCCTTTTATTGTCCTTATCTCATACTGATAATCTAGTAGGATCAAAGACCATCTGTTTATTTTGTTGTTTGCTATTCTCTTTCTCTTGCAATTGATTTAGTGTTTATTTTGATGCTCTTCATGCTCAATTGAACCTTAACGTTATTGTCTTATACAATCTTAAGAAAAAGTTGATGACAAAGAATGTAAACAATTTATAAAATAGTTCTGTGTTGACAATTACCATATTTGAAAACATTTTGCTCTTGACAGCTAACAATTGATTTAGCAGAAAGTGTTATGCTAGGTTAGCTAAAATGGAATGTTAAAAATTTCTCTGCACTGATGAAAATGACAATTGTAATCTGTTATTATATCTTTGTCTATCTCTTTCCATAAAATTGTTATTTGCAGTTGTGTAATGTTCTTCTTTAAACTTATTTTCTCTGTCTGATTTTTGTTCTGTATATGTTTTATTAAGAATTCCTTTATGTTGTCTTGTTGTGCTATGCATTAGATTCATGTTGAAATGTCTTCCTCTTATCTCTTCTGTTAATAGATACTTATTGTTATTGCCTATTTCTTTGATATTGCCAATAATTAATGGGCAAACTGGATTATCCATTACAACAGCTGTTACAGATCCTGTGATCCATGGACAATCAACTTTGATTCTAGCTTTCCTACATTCTATTCTATTATTGTTGTTTAGGATAACTATTGTATTTTCATTTGTGTAGTAGTTGTCATAAAACTAATTTTCTGTCTACTACTATTGTTGTACAACCTGTGTCTCTGAGACATTGAACTACTTTGTTGTTAACACTTGCTGGTGAAAATTTAAGTGTTCCATCAGTGTCATAAACACTAGCTGATGTTTCATGTGGTGTATTCTGATTGTGTCTACTATTTGTTTGATTGGTGTTGTGTCTCTGGTAATCACTTGTTTGGTTTCTATCTTGTTGTCTACCTCTGTTTGTATTGTTGTATCTAATTGGACTACTGTTGGGTGATGTTCTCTGATAGTATTGTTGTGAATGTCCTAAATCTCTATGTAATTTCCTGCATTCATATTTCTTGTGATCTTGAATGCCACAGTGGAAACATGTGTTGTTGTGTGAGTAATTAGCATATGATGTCTGATAATTATTTTGATAATCTTTATGAAAATTATTATCTTGCCATCTGGCAGGTAGGCTTTGGTATCTTCTGTTTTGATAAGATGTGTTTTGTTTTTGCGTGTCCCTATCACTGGGTGTGTTTCTTATGGAAGCTAGTGTACTATTTCTGTTATCCAATTCTTCATTGGCGTGAGCATCTTTAAATGTTGTTATTGAGTCTACCAAATCACGCTCATTTTTAATTTTTCTTTCTTTAAGGAACGAAAATAAAGAGACTGATACATTTCTTAATATTTTGTCTATTATGAACATGTCAATTAATGCTTTGGGATCATTTAGGTCAATTTCAGTAAGTTCAAGCCATTTCATAAGATTATCTCTAATATTGAATATGATGGTGTTAGGGTCTATTTCTCTCTCTATTCTTATGTTATGAAAATTTTTTATGTAAATGTCTTCTGTATTTCCATAAAACTTTAACAAAACTTTCTTTATATAGGTATAATTGTTCTTTTGCTCTTCACTAAGTGAATTAATGATACTTAGGCATTTTCCTGATAATCTACTTAATAAAATATTTGCCCAAGTCTCATCCCTATAATTGTAAGACTGACAGATGCCCTCAAATTGCGTCAAATAACTAATAATTTCCTCTTTATGTTCGATAAATTCCCTAAATTTAGGTTTGTATGTACTATTGGTTTCTCTATTGCTGCAAGTACCTTGCGTAATAGTGTAATAATCCAATTGAAATTTGTGTACTTTATCTCCCATTCTATTCAACTTGTAGTGAGTAATTAAAGAATTACTTGAATTGCGTGCTAGGCTATGTGCGGCTTGTATAAAGTAAAGATTATGCTGGGGAAATCTTACTTTCGATGTCTAGATACACACATCTCATCTGTAATAACGTTAGACTTCTGTTGGTCTTGTGTAGTGGATCATCTCTTTCTTGAGTTGACTAATAATTGTCAATTGGTATCTACTTGATGTAATTTCACCATTTGAATATGTAGGCTTACAGTAAATCTTTGCTACAGTTGTAGATAACTTGAATACTTTCTTTATGCTGATTGTCCAGCCTATTTGACATTAACTGTATTATTTACCTCTTTGTAGTTATTCCCTTCGAAATTAGCACTAAAATAGATTTCTTGCTGCTGTGTTTGAGTTTGTAGGACTACACCTTGTATGCTCACTCCGATAAGTAGAATAAATAATACATGCCGTGTACCAGTTAGCTGTTTGAACTCTTGGCTCCTGTGACCTAAATTGGCTACTCCAACGGTTAACGTTGGCCAGCTCTGTTACTTGTAGTAGTATTCATTGCAATTGTCATTTATGTACTCACTTTGACATGCTGCATGTTCTTTAACTCATTAAAATAATTGTTATAAGTTAAATTGTAGTCTTATGAGAATAATTTTCGGCTACAAGTGTGGTAATTGACGAATGTCCTATTTCTTTACCATGGGTTGATTTCTAGTGTGTAGTGGACTCGTCTCAGACTTGATTGATATACAGGCGTAATGGCGTTCGATGTATTCTTCCGCTTCTATTGTAACACATCGTTGTTACTCAATGTTCTGTAACACGCTTCTGACACCATTGTAACACATGCTCTGACATCATTGTAACTCAAGGCGTGATATCTTATTTCTTAGTGCCTTATGTCAGTAGCATGGTCACTTGTTTTATATTAATGCTTCAGGATGCCGCTGAGACTTCTTTCATTCTTCCACTTACTTATCCAGTCACTTATCCAGGCACGCAAAGAAGAATACTGAATTCCGGTTAAACTTACAGTACTTTATTATATCACATAATATTAATAATAATAATTGCATGAATGTAATCATTTCATAAATATATATATAATATTCCATCACTCAGAAAGACACGTCCTCACTCTGCCACAACTCAACTACAACTCAACTCTAACTCAAATGACCTCAGCTCTCAGCGTGGAAACGACCGCTTTGCCAAAAAACATAATTTACTCTCCAAAAACGTGGAGCTCACATTAGCTTCTCAAAAATACAATTCAATCTCCCTCCTCGTGGAAAAAAATGGTCAACACAGTTCACTGTTCAACCATGCTACCTCTGTGTTTTCTTGTGAAAATATAGTCTGTTACACTTACCTTTACTTCAACAGTTTACGCTTCATCCATCCCTTCCCTTTACTTCCACATTTCCTCCTTCATCCACCACTTCCCTTTAATTCCCAAGTTCATCCTTCGTCTATCCTTTTCCTTTACTTCCAATTTCGGCCTTCATCCACCCCTTCCTTTACTTTCACAGTTCACTTTTCATCCATCCCTTCCCTTTACTTTCACAGTTCTTACTTCATCCACACCTTCCGTTTATTTATACAGCTCACCCTTCACCCACATCTTCAATTTAATTGCACAGTGCACACTTCATTCAAATCTTCCCTTTTTACCTCCTCAGTTCACCCTTCATCCACTCATTCCCTTTACTTTCACAGTTTACATTTCATCCACCACTTCCCTTTTCTTTCACAGTTTACAGTTTACACTTCATTCACCCCTTCACTTTAATTAAACAGTTTACCCTTAATCCACCACTTACCTTTACTTCCATAGTTAATCCTTCATCCACCACTTCCCTTATTGTCACAGTTCACAATACATCATGTCCTTCCCTTTACTTTCACAGTTCACACTTCATGCAAACCTTCCTTTTACATCAACAGTTGCCCCTTCATCCAACCCTTCCCTTTAATTAGACAGTTCACCCTTCATCTAACACTTCCCTTTACTTCCACAGTTCACACGTCATCCATCCCTTCCCTTTACTTCCACAGTTCATCCTTCATCCACCACTTCCCTTTACTTCTAAAGTTAATACTTCATCTATCCTTTCCCTTTCCTTCCACTGTTCACCCTCCATTCAACCTTCCCTTTACTTTCACAGTTCACACTTCATCCACACGATCCGTTTTACGTATACAGTTCACCCGTCAACACATTGTATTAGCATGAAACAGAATGAGCTAGACTGAGCTTGAATTAGCTAGGTTGTGCTAGAATAAAATGGGATTATCTAGAATCTGTTAGACTAATCCAGATTGAGCTACAATGGGCATAGTAACCTAGATTGTATTAGAATTAAACAGATGGAGTGATGCGGATTGTTGCGTAGAGATGAGGAAATATTTGCAGACTTGTGGAAGATTTTAAGAGCTGCGGGACTTTGCGGCACTCTACGGGAATTAGCGGGAATCTGCGGAGGGATGCGGAAATTTCGTACAGTTTCGGATAGCTGCTGGGTGGTGCGAAAAGTTGCTGAGAGTAGCGGAATTTTACGGATAGATGCAGAGAGGTGGGAAACTATGCAAAAGAATTGCGGGAATGTGCGGAGAGATGCGGATAGGAGCGTAGGATGCGGAAATATGTAAGGAAGTGTGGAAGATTTGGAGAGCTGCGGAAATCTTCGGGAATTAGCGGGAATATGCGGAGAGATCCAAAAATTGCGTAGAGTAGCGGATAGATGCGGAGATGTGCGAACAATTGCCGGGAGTTGCGGAAATTAGCGGGAGATTCGGAAAGCTGCGGAAATGCTCTGAAAGATGTAGAATGGGGCTAAAAATGAGTACAAATGCGTAAATGTGCGGAGAAATGTTGACAGATCGGTGATAATTTTTATGAGCGATCATATTAGACATTACTCTTTGATAGTTTTGATTTGATGTATTCAAATAGATGAATAATAAATCATTGTTTAAATTGGGTGGGTTAGAACTGAAGATAAAAATTATGATGGTGATGATTATGATGTTGATGATGAAGATGTTGATGATAATAATGATGATGATGTGATGAAATATTCTGAGAAGTGTGAAAACTTTTGGAGATCTCCGAAAATGTGCGGAATGTGTGGATAGGTGCAGAGGGATGCGGAAATTTGTGAAGAGATGCAGAACTATTTGAGGAGAATTTTGGACGTGTTTTGAGATCTGAAGCAATTAGCGGGTATCTGCGGGAATTGCGTAGAGTAGCGGATAGTTGCATAGAATGAGCTAGAATAAAATGGGATTATCTAGAATTTTTTAGACTAATCCAGATCGAGCTACAATGGATACGAACTAGATTGAGCTAGAATGAGCTAAAATGAGCTGGAATTAGCTGGAATGAAATATAATGAAATAGAATATGTTACAATAAAACATACAGAACTAAAATGGATATGAACTAAATACATTACAATGAAAGAGTATTAGCTAGAATGAGCTAGAATTAGGTAGAATGGGCTAGAATGTGCTAGAATTAGCTAGAATGTGTGAGAATGAAAAAGAATGATCTAGAATATGTTACCATAAGGCATATTGAATTACAATGAATGTGAACAAAATGTATTTGAATTGAAACAGAATGAGCTAGAATTAGCTAGAATGTGCGAGTGTGAAATAGAATGATCTAGAATGTGTTACCATAAAGCACACTGAACCAAAATGGATATGAACAAATTGTATTAGAATGAAACAGAATGAGCTAGACTGAGCTAGAATGAGCTAGAATGGGCTAGAATGTGCTAGGTTGTGCTAGAATAAAATGAGATTATCTAGAATTTGTTAGACTAATCCAGATCGAGCTACAATGGATACGAACTAGATTGAGCTAGAATGAGCTAGAATGAGCTACAATGAGCTAGAATGAGCTAGAATTAGCTAGAATGAAATATAATGAAATATAATATGTTACAATAAAACACATAGGGCTAAAATGGATATGAACTAAATACATTACAATGAAAGAGAATTAACTAGAATGAGCTAGAATTAGGTAAAATAAGCTAGAATGTGCTAGAATTAGCTAGAATGTGCGAGTGAAATAGAATGATTTAGAATATGTTACCATAAGGCACATTGAATTACAATGAATGTGAACAAAATGTATTTGAATTGAAACAGAATGAGCTAGAATTAGCTAGAATGTGCGAGAGTGAAATAGAATGATCTAGAATGTGTTATCATAAAGCACACTGAACCAAAATGGATAAGAACCAATTGTATTAGAATGAAACATTATGAGCTGGACTGAGCTAGAATGAGCTAGAATGGGCTAGAATGTGCTAGGTTAAGCTAGAATAAAATGGGATTATCTAGAATTTGTTAGACTGATCCAGATCGAGCTACAATGGATACGAACTATATTGAGCTAGAATGAGCTAGAATGAGCTACAATGAGCTAGAATAAGCTAGAATGAAATAGAATGAAATAGAATATGTTATAATAAAACATACAGAACTAAAATGAATATGAACTAATTATATTAGAATGAAAGAGAATTAGCTAGAATGATCTAGAATTAGGTAGAATAAGCTAGAATGTGCTAGAATTAGCTAGAATGTGTTAGAGTGAAATAGAATGATCTATAATATGTTACCATAAGGCATATTGAATTACAATGGATGTGAAAAAAATGTATTAGAATTGAAACAGAATGAGCTAGAATTAGCTAGAATGTGTGAGAGTGAAATAGAATGATCTAGAATGTGTTAACATAAAGCACACTGGACCAAAATGGATATGAACAAATTGTATTAAAATGAAATAGAATGAGCTAGACTGAGCTAGAATGAGCTAGAATGGGCTAGAATGTGCTAGGTTGTGCTAGAATAAAATGAGATTATCTAGAATTTGTTAGACTAATCCAGATCGAGCTACAATGGATACGAACTAGATTGAGCTAGAATGAGCTAGAATGAGCTACAATGAGCTAGAATAAGCTAGAATGAAATAGAATGAAATATAATATGTTACAATAAAACATACAGAATTAAAATGGATATGAACTAAATACATTACAATGAAAGAGATTAGCTAGAATGAGCTAGAATTAGGTAGAATAAGCTAGAATGTGCTAGAATGAAATAGAATGATCTAGAATATGTTACCATATTGCATATTGAATTACAATGTATGCGAACAAAATGTATTAGAATTAAAACAGAATGAGTTAGAATTAGCTAGAATGTGCGAGAGTGAAATAGAATGATCTAGAATGTGTTACCATAAAGCACACGGAACCACAATGGATATGAACAAATTGTTTAAGAATGAAACAGAATGAGCTAGACTGAGCTAGAATTAGCTAGAATGGGCTAGAATGTGCTAGGTGTGAACAATTTTATAATAAAATGTGATTATCTAGAATTTGTTAGACTAATCCAGATCGAGCTACAATGGGCATAGTAACCTAGATTGTATTAGAATTAAACAGATGGAGTGATGCGGATTGTTGCGTAGAGATGAGGAAATATTTGCAGACTTGTGGAGGATTTTAAGAGCTGCGGGACTTTGCAGCAATCTACGGGAATTAGCGGGAATCTGCGGAGGGATGCGGAAATTTTGTAGAGTTTCGGATAGCTGCTGGGTGGTGCGAAAAGTTGCTGAGAGTTGCGGAAATTTACGGATAGATACAGAGAGGTGCAAAACTAAGCAAAAGAATTGCGGAAATGTGCGGAGAGATGCGGACAGGAGATTAGATGCGGAAATATGCGCAGACGTGTGGAAGATTTGGAGAGCTGCGAAAATTAGCGGGAATTAGCGGGAATTAGCGGGAATCTGCGGAGAGTTGCAAAAATTGTGTAGAGTAGCGGATAGAACCGGAGATGTGCGAAAAATTGCGGGGAGTTGCGGAAATTGGCGGAGAGATTCGGAAAGCTGCGGAAATGTTCTGAAAGATGTAGAATTGAGCTAAAAATGAGTACAAATGCGTAAATGTGCGGAGAATTGTTGACAGATACGTGATGATTTTTATGGTCGATTATATTAGACATTACTGTTTTTATAGTTTTGATTTGATGTATTCAAATAGATGAGTAATATAACATTGGTTAACTTGGATGGGCTAGATTTGAAGATAAAAATTATGATGTTTATTGTGTAACGTATTATCGAACTAACTTTATAATGGTGATAGTTTTCTCCTAATGCGTTTCAGCGAAGTTCATTTGGTCCCAAATATAAAATCATATATATATATATATAATCATGTGTTAACATCTAAGTATTTAAAAAAAAAACATAGAGTAACACTCGTGCAGGTATAAACAAGAGAACCAGGTCCAAATCAATGTCTATTTAAAGAACGCAGATGTACACCCTTGGAGTAAAATATCGTTGGCATCATATACGTACGTCACTGGGATGACTTGGTCAGAATTGTTGACAGTTATTAAGTTGGCATTATACATTTACGTCATTGGCGATAACTTGGTCAAAATTGTTAAATGTTAATAAATTGACACTGTACAGTCCCATCACTTGTATGGCTTGGTCGGAATTGTTGACTGTCATTAAGTTGATATTGTACAGCTACGTCACTGGGATGATTTGGTCAAAATTCATTACTGTCATTTAAGTGGACATTGTGCAGATAATGCACTAGTGATGACATTGTCAGAACAATTAACTGTGGTTACTACCGTGAGACGATTTTTGAAATTGGCATGTTCCATTTACATAAATTAAACACAGTATGATATTGACGTGTCGAATTAACAATAGTTTGACACAGTATGACATTGGCGTGTCCCATTTACAACAGTTGACCCAGTATGACATTGACGTGTTTCATTTACACCAGTTAGACACAGTATGACATTGACGTATTCCCTTTACACCAGTTAGAAATAGTATCACATTGACGTGTCCCATTTACACCAGTTAGACACAATATACCATTGGCGTTTTCCATTTACACCATTTAGACACAGTATGAAATTGATGTTTCCCATTTACACCAGTTAGAAACAGGTTACCATTGACGTTTTCCATTTACACAATTTAGACACAGTATGAACAAGCACCCTTACCAATCCATCAATCACGTCATCACACAGAGCTAAAAAATCAAGGCACGATTGTAAATACAATGCACACAATGAAAGAAATACAAGTGCTATCGTTATAAGTACGGCATATACAAGACTGATTGTTGGGAACTCTTTTTTAATGATATAATAAACCTTA